>OZ023254.1:6182978-6321820 GCA_964007305.1 Netelia melanura | reverse complement strand
AAGGTAGATGGGATGATTACAAACAAAAGTTGTAAATATACATTAAGGATATTTTGAATAGTTTACGAGATATAAATTTGTTAAGTTGAACCAATCAGAGCGCGCCGAGAAGCGTTGGTGCCGCCCACTCCCGCCCTAGCCATAGAGATAGCACAGTGTAGGATGTTACATTTGGAGTTGCAAAATTCAGAGCAGTCCCTTTTATTTATTATATTATTAATTACTTATTATATTATTAATTATTTATTATATTATTAATTATTTATTATATTATTAATTATTTATTATATTATTAATTATGTATTATATTATTAATTATTTATTATATTATTAATTACTTATTATATTATTAATTATTTATTATATTATTAATTATTTATTATATTATTTATTATTTATTATATTATTAATTACTTATTATATTATTAATTATTTAATATATTATTAATTATTTATTATATTATTAATTATTTATTATATTATTATTACGCAGTGATTTTTATTTCTCGGGCATTGGCTGCTAGGGCGGGGAGTGGGCGGCTCCAACGCTTCTCGGCGCGCTCTGATTGGACCAACTTTAAAAATTTATATTTCCTAAACTATCAAAAATATCCCTAATGTATATTTGCAAATTTTGTTTGTAGTGATCCCGTCTACCTTGGAATAAAGTCTGTTACACCTTATGAAATTCACCCTGTATATATAGATATGTACTTGCATACATAAATATATAGATATACGCATGCGCATACGGAAACTTCAACCAAGTGCGTAATTAGGGTAGACTCTCGAGCTGCACGGAAGCTCCTTCGCGCTGCATCGCGCCATCAAAGAGTGGGTAGGTACACGTCTTGCGTGCCAGGTGACGCGTTCTGTTTCGATGCAAAAGTTAGCTCGGCTCGTTTATTCTTTTATTATTATTGTTGTTGTTGTTGTAGTTGTTGATTTTTTTACGAGCGTATTTCTTTTTTGCCTTTCTCGTTCTCCACTCCGTATGGTTTTGATAAAACTTTTTTTTTCTCTCTTTCTCTCTGTCTGTCTCCGTCTCTTTCGCTCTCTCGCCACTCAGGGAACGAGGAGTCGAACTCGCCGGCTACGCGACCAAGCGCAGCGCGCGCACAAACACGCGAAGCAACTTGACGCTTTACAGTTAGCCACATGCTGCGCCCTAACAGTACACCGGAGTCACTCGATTCAGAAAGGATTTATGAAAAGAGAGGGACGAAGACGGCCAAAGCGAGAGAGAGAGAGAGCGATGGGGGGGGGGCAGAGGGGAAGAGAGAGAGAGAGTAAAAGAAAAATAAGAATATGCAGATGACTTCGGCACACATCGCGCTCGATGAAACGAGGGTGGTGAGATAATCGAGCTCACGGGGTCAATGTTATCGCGATTTTCTTAGAAATAATCGAATCGTTCGATTGATTAAGAATCGATTGTTAATTTCGAAAAATCTTTTTTTTTATAGATCGACGGTTAATATTCGATTAATTAATTAATGATTTTGATAACAAGCGTTTTCATGATTTCTGTCGAAATTCGTTGAATTAATTTTTATTAATTAACGTCGCTCGTTAAATTACGAGCAAATTTATTTCGCATAAGAGATTTACCGGCGCTAATTAAACATCGCGTAATTAAAAATTCTCAATCTCTCAACTCTTGTGTTTAAAATACTTTGAACATTACGAGATTTTTTGTCCGATGGATAGTTCGGGATGAAACTTGTGTAATTTTTAATAATTAATTTTTGTAATTTTTTTTAATGGATAATAATAATATTTGTTGAAACGATTGTTTGCAATTATTATCGTGAAAAAGAAAGTTCACGTCGTTCCTCGTACAAATGGCAAATATATTGTACTAAACGATGAGAAGATATCGTGGTGAACGTCTTTATGAAATTTGTTAGAGTGATCGATTTTACATCTCATCGGTGTCTGGAGTAACGAGTGGCCCGCAGCAAAGCATGAACCGACAGTGAACACCTCAGTGCACGCTATTCCAGCTGTAATTGCTCGTTTTCAACTATCCAATGTATATTTATGTACATTTCGAAGTTTTATAAAACTATATGCATTATAGATATATATATTTATACGTACACTTTAAACGAACGATATATACAGGGTGTTTGAAAACCATACCACGAAAAATACCTGTGTAGTTGGCATTAGTACAAACAGAATGATTTTTTTTAAATTGTTCTACGATAAAAATTGGCCGAGATATTAATTCGCAAAGTTTGAAAGTTTGAGCTGCGAGCCAACGATGTTCTCAATTCCTTCGGGATTAAGTGATCGAAAAAAAAGATTTTCTTTTACGTCGTCGACTCGTCGTTCGTTTATTGATAGTTACTTTGTCGAGATAAAAAAAAAAAATGCTCAAAAAAAATGTCCCGAGTGGGGCTCGAACTGACGACCCCAGGATTTATCGGGGCTGCGTTCACGTGTACCATTGACTCATAGCTCAAGCTTTCAAACTTTACGAATTAATATCTCGGCCAATTTTCATCGTAGGAGAATTCTGAAAAAACCGTTTTGTTCGTATCGACGCCGACTATCTCGCTATTTTCTGGATCTTCATGGTTGCCTACCACCCTGTATATTATAAATACGTTTAACGTACGATATGTATATCTATATATTGGCGCATTAAAAGTGCACATATCAATAGTGAATGGGGTTATTACGCGAACTGGTTACTCTTTCCACATAATATACGTTATAAGCACGAAGTTGGCTCGGATAAACTTGGTTCGTCCGGTGGAAAATGACGCGAGGGGAGAGAAGGCGAAAATTAGAGAACGTCGATGCACACCAACGTTTTTACACGATTGACTTCTCCCATAGCACCGGAGATGCTGGAGGCACTCGATGTCTATATATATATCGCGTTTAGTATTACCGGTTTTTCAAGTGATCCATCGCGAACGTACCTGCTCCACAACGATGTATCCTGCCAACCTGCCTTCCATACCCGCTATCCTTTTATAATGGAAACGATCGCAAAAAAATGTAACAATTTCTACCTAACGATAAATCCAATTCTATCTCGTCCGGAAAGAAAGAAAAAAGAAACAACGGCAACAATAACAACAACAACAACAAAATTCTACGTTGCGTATCGTGAGAAAGCTACGAGAACAATCCTGTTTTCCTAAACGATTGAAAAAAAAAAAATAAAGAAAAGGAGAAATCTCGACATATCGATCAAGTTAACGATCAATTTATTTCCCATTCGAATCAACGTTTGTCTCCTGACGAGATACGCTTTTGCAAAAAAATCAAGAGATCAAAAAAGAAAAAATGCACTAACTTTCGAAAACGATAAACTTTTCTCAAATTTGAAAAACAAAAAAACAACAAAATCTATTTCATTTTCTTATTCTTCAAACATTTGATACAATTTATCATTTTAATTATCGTAATTCATTAGTTATCCTCGTTTATTTCTTTAAACCTTCCAGACTTCAAAATTGTTTAAAATTACAAAAAAAAATTCTCTGTTCGAGTAGATATTAATTTTGTCTTTTTAATTTATTAAGTAATCGACCTATGGGAGTCTCGTCTCGACCGGCGCCCTATAATTGTCCGAGGTTGTCGAACAGAAACAGCGGGAGAGAGAAAAAGCAAGAGAGAGAGAGAGAGAGATACAACGACCATTTCCTGCCAGATAACCCTCTTCGACCGCTCCTAATATTATACTATACCCCACCATACACACTATACATATATATGTGTGTATGTAGCAGCATGTCTCACAGACTGACTGTATATACAGGGTGAGTTTCATAAAGTATCTCAAACTTTATTTTAAGGTAGATGGAATCACTACAAACAAAAGTTGCAAATATACATTAGTGATATTTTTAATAGTTTACGAGATATAAATATTGAAAGTTGACCCAATCAGAGCGCGCCGAGAAACGTTGGAGTCGCCCACTCCCGCATTTGGGGTTGCATAATTAAGAGCAGTCAATTCTCTTTATTATATTGTTACGCAGTTATTTCTATTTCTTGGGCATTGACTGCTCTAAATTTTGCCGAGCGCGCCGAGATGCGTTGGAGCCGCCCACTTCACCCCATAGCAGCCAATGCCCAAGAAATAAAATTGATTGCGTAATAATATAATAAATAAAATTGACTGCTCTGAATTTTGCAACCCCAAATGTAACGTCTTACACTGTGCTATCTCTACAGCTAGGGCGGAAGTGGGCGGCTCCAACGCTTCTCGGCGCGCTCTGATTGGACCAACTTTAAAACTTTGTATCTCGCAAACTATTAAAAATATCCCCAATGTACATTTGCAACTTTTGTTTGTAATGTTCTCATCTACCTTGAAATAAAGTTTGAGACACTTTATGAATTTCACCCTGTATATATCTCGCCATACGTATCTACCTACACTCCTAACATATATAAGAGAGTATGGGACAAAATTATCGTCATCGGCAGCTCGACGAAAGAGCAGTGGAGGGGGGGATCGAGCACCGTGGGTAGGATAAAAGTTCTTTCAAAGAGAGAGCGCCGAGAACTACTACTAACACGACTAATTAATTAGGGCCGGACGGAACGATTGACCTCCGAGGAAATCATTAATCGTTCAGGACTACAAAATGTCTCTCATGGTTGTCACGATGACCGAGGGGTTGTGCGGGGCGGAAGGTTGACAATCGGATGGCTGGAGAGGGGGGAAAATATACAAACCAGAAGTTTTGTACATTTTTTTTCCTCGTGCAACGCACTGTTATAAAAAAATGAAAATAAAATAATGGGAAAAGAAGAAAAAAATGAAGAAAAAGAAGAACGAACCGGAAAATTAGAATTCACGCGGCAGTTCCCTTCGCTTCCTCCGTTTCACGGACGGGAACGAACGGAGGAACTGTATAGTGGGACGTGGGGAAAGGGGTTAGGCGAGGAAGGGAAAACAGAAGACAGAGACTTCCGCCCACTACGGTATACGTCGTTCGCATTGTGAAGCACGTACGTGGTGTGCGAGTTGTGTGAACGATATACGCGAAAGTATGCGACGTATAATGTGGGGCAATTTGGTACAGGGAGAAAAGAAACAGCGATATTTATCCCGAGTTAATAAAAAGAGAATTTTTTCCAAAGTTTTTCAAACGTCACGTTTTTAAAAGGATCGACAAATCAAATCGTTACGATAAATAGATAAGAACAAATATTAAAAAAAGAAAATGAATGGACGTATCGATAATTTAATCAATAAATAACAATTTAAACATTTTTCTTGGATTAATTAAAAAGGAAATCGTAAAACAAAAACAAGTCGCTAGTTTGAACGAGGATAATTTTCTTTTTTCTACTCAAAGATGTTTAATCAGAAAGTTTATAAAATCATTAATAAATCGACGTATCAATTTAATCAATAAAGAAGAATGTGACATTTTTTTCACAAATCAAAAAGAGAATCGTAAAATAAAAATATGTTGAAAGCTCGTACGAGGATAACGTTCTTTTTTTTTGTTCTATCGCAAAATCTCATTTTTTACGAGAAAGATGTGTTCCTCGTCTCCCTCACCGATCCATTTCAACCGGCTGGTTCATATTCGAACGACCCTAAACACCAACACGTTCGCCAGAGTACGAAACGATCCAACTACAATATTCGCGCATTGTTTATGCGTCAATGGACAGTAACCGGACAAAGGACGAGCCGAGAGCAATATGAGGGACATTCCTGAGGGGGCACGTTGTAGGGCGCGCTAAAGCCCTTTCTCCCTTGCGCAGGGTTCACAGAGCGGAGGAATGATCGCTTTTCACGATCCGAAAGAGGGTTTGCACGAGGAAAAACAAAAAAAAGACTATAACAAAAAACGATAAAAAAAATGTCTCCAGGCGAGAGACTTTGAAACGGGGGCGACACTATTACCTACGTTGTACGAGGAGGGAAGAATTTGACTGAAAAACGGGAGGATCCGGGGTTGTCCTTGCGGGTAAAATGAAGAACTTTGGCCCAGGACGAGAACGATGTAGTCGTCGCTTTTGGCTCCAGGCGGTAAAGCACCCCCCCCTTGCTCTTCTTATCCTTCATCGAGCATCCCTCTCCAACCCTCCCTCCCTTCCTCGATCCCCTGTCTCCATGGGGTGCATATTTTCATCCCTTCAAGAGAGACAAGAGCCCTTCGCGACTGCCACCATTGACGTCGAGGAACGAGAAACGAATGTCCTGTATTACGTACACGGAGAGAATTTCTTATTAATTTTTACGGTGAAATCTTGGTAAAAATTGCATTAAAAACTTGAACTCGTTGATAAATGTGCAAATGGTTAAAAATTGACACTAGTTTCAAATATTTTACTTTCAGGCGTGTAGAAATTTTAGAACGTAGCATAATTTTTACGCGAACTACACAGAGCTCACGGATTATGGCCAGGTGACCTAGCTCTGACTGATTTTACTGTGAAGAACGTAAAAATTCTGGTGAATGGACGGAAAATTTCGACTTCCTTTTTTCTATTTTCAAGACAAACGCGCAAATTTCTCAATCTGCACCGTATACTTTCATTCGTATCAGCCCTTTTTTTAACTTGTAGTAATGTTTACGTTTTACAAAAATTTACTGTTAATTTCAGTAAAAATTCTTGAACATATTTAAAATTTTTGTCACGCAACATTAAATTTTTCCTCATTTTCATTAAAATGTATTAATTTATTTCCTAAAAATCTGAAGAATTGCACATTTGTCACTAAGTTACTGTGAATTCGCAGTAAAAATTCCGCGTAGAAAAATGTGAAAATGGAGGGAATAAAAAAAAAAGTTACGGGGTTTGGGAAACAGCCGCGAGAATTTCCTGTGGATTTATTCTTTTTTCATTCTCTCGCTTACGCGGATAAGATGGGAAAATGATCGGAGTCAAGTGGCATTCTCTCTGTTACGTCCGGGAATTTTGTCTTACTTCGTTCGTTTCTCTCTTTCTTTCGTTTATCTCATTTTTTTTTCAATTCTTTTCTCTCGTAGTTTATTAACGATGGGGGAGACGAAGTCGTGCGAACATCTTCGCGGGGTAAAGCGAAATATTGTTTTTAATAACGGGAGATACGTTGCGGGAGAAATTCTTCTTTCATCATCGTCATCAAGAGCCTCTCCCGTCTTACTTCCTATGTTCTTTTAATTCTGACTTTTGTTAACAAAATTACTCGGCTTCTCGGTTAATTTCCCACAGTCAACGTCAATGTCGACCTCCCTCCCTCCCTCCCTCTCTCGCCCTCTCTCTCTTTCTCTTCGCCATTCCTCTCAGCTGCCACTCCTCGTTTCTTCATAAACAGAACACGAGCCTTTTAATTTGAATTAGATAAAACAGCAAAGCGATCAAATCGATCAAGAGATTTAATTTTTTTTTGTCGTGATGAACAAAAAAATTAATTAAAAAAAAAAAACGAAAGTAAAAGTATTCTTACGATTATATTTATTTTCCGATTAATCGTAGTCGGAAATAAACGTTATCAATATTAACGCAACGATATTTCATGAATTGTTTAAAAATTGATTAATAAAATTCCCTCCAAAACGAAAAAAAAAAAGAAATCGTCGAATTTTTTTTTTTCACCACAAATCCTTCGTTCTCGTTTCCGACAGGATTTCCTTGTTCCGCGATCATTTTACCACCGCTCTCATTTCCACCTCCATTCGTAAACGTCGCGTGAGTACGACGAATCGAGGAATGGTGTACGCGAGTCGCGCGCGCTCGCTTTAACGTTTATCAAGAGGAGAAGTCAATGCACTATAGTGACGAGCTCCGCACGCTGTCCCCACAAATGCAACACGCTCCGGACGATATATATATAGTCCTATGTAGCTATATAGTATATAGAACCATATATGATTACATACCTATATAGGACTAATGTCTATATATATATTTTATTATTATTGTTATATTATTATTATTATTATATTATTATGATGATTATTATATTATTATTATTATTATTATTATATTAGTATATTATTATTGTATTATTGTATTAATATATGATCATATTATTATTGTATTATTGTATTAATATATGATCATATTATTATATTGGTATATTATTATAATTATTATATTATTATAATTGGTATATTATTATAATTATAATAATATGATAATATATTAATATAATAATATGATAATATATTAATATATTAATATAATAATTATGATAATATAATGATATACCAATATAATAATATAACAATATAATAATTATTATATTATTATAATTATAATATTATTATATTATTACATTGTTATATTTATAATTCTAATATTATTACATTGTTATATTATTATATTATTATAATTATAACATTATTATAGTTATTATATTATTATTATATAGATATACTATCATGTAATATATAATATACTATATTCTATATAGTATATAGAACTATATACAATTACATATATATAGATCTCGAGAGGCTCGTGCACCACATGGACATAGAGAGCAACGGAGCCCTCTCTCGCCCGGGGGCCACGCGAAGAAAACGTACACGTAAGTTATATATAGGTATAGAAAAAGTGTACGAAGGAACAGATCGTTCGCCGTAGGGCAAACCCGTAGGCATTGGCATTGTCGTTGCTCAGGTATGCGAGGTTTCCAGAGGTGCTCAGCTTCTCGTCTACGTTACCTTTTACTCTATGTCCAACTTGCGGAGGAGAAAAGAGCAAACTAGTCATGTGGATATATATATATATATATATATATATATATATATAGATATATCGGTCGCAAGTACGGATTCTTTTTCTCGTCCTAGTACAGGATTTTCGTTCCAACGCGAGAATTTTTCTACAATGAACGAGGTTCGCGATGAGAGGCGAACGACGACCTCCTCCTCTAACGACTCGTACCTCTAACACCTGGCGCACGACGATGGAAATCTCAAATTCTTCGATTCTCATTGTATAGAAATCACGTGGAAGGGAACGAGTGGGGGAGATAGCGGGAGGAAAAACTAAAATCTTTTCTATGGGAAGGACACGATGGACGGATGGAGACTCGAATGGGACGAGGGTCGATGAAAAAAAATTAAATAATAATAAGAACGTAACACAGAAGTAAAAAAATTTAGGGCAGAATTTTTCCAACGTTCACGAACACCCAAGAATTTTATCCTTTATTCGTAATTTATCGTGTAAATATTTGGAATTCCGATGGGAGTGTTAGGAATGCGTAGCTCGAATCTTAGTCGAGTGTTAGTTTCAAGTAGCTTGAGAGGGAAAGAAAAAACGAAAATTCTATCTTTTATCTACATAAAGTCGAGTAAACAATGTTATTCGGGCTGTCTCGTCAAGAGTTAATTAAAATAAAAATATATTTTCATGTTAATAAATTAATTAATTTCATTTTTTTAAAGATTGTAATATTTATTGTTAATAAAATATTAATTATCGTTATTCTACTCTCACAAGATAAACATTAAAAATATTATTTACATCGTATTATTTAAGATAAAAATATATCTCCATGTTACATAAATATCGATAATCCATACATTTTTTAAATACTGCAAATTGTTTTCGAAAAAAAATAAATTCATTATTTATTTTTCAAAAAATCTTAAACACCATCGACCTTCTCTCAAAGTATAAACATTAATAATATTATTTACACTACATTATAAATATTTACTCAATCAAGATATATTTCAATTTTAAACAATTATTGATAATGTAAAAACAATTTTCTTTTTTTCATATCGTAATATTTGTTTTTGAGAAATTATTATTATCATCGCGTATGAGAAACTATATATAGCGTATACGCGTTGGTGGCGAGCGTATGAGGCACGAGGTGGGGTACGAACCGAAATAACGCGGCCGGTATGCACCGAAAGCATTTACCGTCTCTCTCTCTCTTTTCTCCGGAACGGGCCGCGTCATCTGCGACCAGCACGTTGCTCCCTCAGAAAATTCTCTCTCTCTCTCTCTCTCTCTCACTCTCACTCTTTCCCTCTCTCTCTTTCTCTCTCTCTCTATATATATAGTTGCAATAGAACAGCCTATATATAAGTTGCAACTGCACGAACGACGTGTTACTATAATACCGCGCGAGGGCTACGTTTGCCCTCACGTTTCGGGTCCAGACGAGAGAAGAAAAGAGACGAGAAACGAAAAAAAAGAAAAGTAAAAATTCCTGGTGGTACGGTCCGAAATGCTTTGACCGTTTCCAGCTGGTAGAGGACGAATTAAAGGACAACCCTCATCCTCCTTCCTCCACCCCCATTTCTCAACCAGATGAGCTTTTGTTGTTGGACGGATTTTGATGCTTCGCGAGAGAATCAACAATTTTCTCGTCGCACGAGGGAGAATGGAAAATAGATGCGGGATTGAAAAAAAATGATTCCAGTTTCAATATTTCTTGGTGAGAAAGAGAATTAAACGAGAGATTGAAAGATTACTTTATTTTGTAATTTTTGGAAAAATTAGGGAAATATTTTTATCGACGAAGTAAATTGTCAAATTTGATTTACGAGAGGGAGTGAAAGAAGGGATGAAGATTGTATTCTTGGACGAGGGGAGAGATAGCTCTTGGTAAAAGGGCTAAAAATATTCGCAATATTTTTTTTCCCCCTCCCTGTCGACTCGATTATTTTTACGAGTCCGAGAAAATTGAAACAGAGAGAAAGCCAGATGCGACTCGTCTAGAAAGTCCGGGCAGACCACCCCTATATGTACGTTTGTCTTTCGAAAATCTGACTTGTTTGTTTCCAAGTGAAATTCGACGATTTGGAACGATAAAGCTTGCAAAAGCTTCGCAGTGAGCTTTGTGGCCAAATAGTCGCATCCTCGGTGCATCGTTGAAGTGCAGTTTGTGTATTCGTATCCGTCCGTATGTTTCTCGTATGATCGAGACCCGAGATACCAGAGACGTTTCTCGGTGCGAACGTTTGCCAGCCGGAAATAACCGCAATAACCCAAACTTCGTTGGCTCGTGTACAGAACGTACCATTTTAACCCCTTGTCGCATGAATTATGAAGGAGATGGAATAACAATTTTTCTTTTTAGCGA
Organism: Netelia melanura; assembly: GCA_964007305.1. Lineage (NCBI taxonomy): Eukaryota > Metazoa > Arthropoda > Insecta > Hymenoptera > Ichneumonidae > Netelia > Netelia melanura. Next base: position 6,310,791 of record OZ023254.1, on the reverse strand, counting down.
AAACCGTTTTTGTCTTCCTTAGAAAAAATTAAAAAAAATAAATTAATAAATAAACATATATAAAAATTAGAAAATATAAAAGAATAATGTTTCAATCTTTTGTAATTTTTTAATATTTAAAAAATTTATTTATTCGATTTACATTTTCTCTAAGGAAGACAAAAAAGGTTTTTCACGCAATGACTAATTTTTTGTACACATTGTAGATGAGATCGAGAAGAGGACAATGGAAAAAAAAAAATTTTTGTAGCCTCAAAATCAACGGAGTTATGGCACTTTGAATTTTGTTACAATGGCGCGCGCCATCTGGCGGCGACGGATTGTACTCGGTCCCCCTTGTCGCATGAATTATGAAGGAGATGGAATAACAATTTTTCTTTTTAGCGAAAACCGTTTTTGTCTTCCTTAGAAAAAATTAAAAAAAATAAATTAATAAATAAACATATATAAAAATTAGAAAATATAAAAGAATAATGTTTCAATCTTTTGTAATTTTTTAATATTTTAAAAATTTATTTATTCGATTTACATTTTCTCTAAGGAAGACAAAAAAGGTTTTCATTCATTGACTAATTTTGTGTACACATTGTAGATGAGATCGGGACGAGGACAATGAAAAAAAAACTTTTTTGTAGCCTCAAAATCAACGGAGTTATGGCACTTTGAATTTTGTTACAATGGCGCGCGCCATCTGGTGGCGACGGATTGTACTCGGTCCCCCTTGTCGCATGAATTATGAAGGAGATGGAATAACAATTTTTCTTTTTAGCGAAAACCGTTTTTGTCTTCCTTAGAAAAAATTTAAAAAAATAAATTAATAAATAAACATATATAAAAATTAGAAAATATAAAAGAATAATGTTTCAATCTTTTGTAATTTTTTAATATTTTAAAAATTTATTTATTCGATTTACATTTTCTCTAAGGAAGACAAAAAAGGTTTTTCACGCAATGACTCATTTTTTGTACACATTGTAGATGAGATCGAGAAGACGACAATGGAAAAAAAAAATTTTTGTAGCCCCAAAATCAACGGAGTTATGGCACTTTGAATTTTCTTACAATGGCGCGCGCCATCTGGTGGCGACGGATTGTACTCGTTCGCGTAGGCACTCGAAGTAGGCTCACCGGACTTTGAACACTTCGCGAGGCTCGAAGGAAAATTGTAATCGTGAATTTTAAAATGCGACAACGTCGAACTCTCGTCGCCTTTTCACGGGACAAAGAAAGAAAAAGTCCAACTCGAGAACTCGGCGTGTTTACGCATCGTGACTTAAACGCCGGCGACACGAAAAAATCATCACGAACGTCTGTGAAACACGTGCTACGAGGAGAAAACTTTCTAGGGAGAGAAACGCGTGTCTTTCGTTTTTTCTTGTTTTGGTTTTTTTTGTTTCTATTTCTTTTTTTTTTTCGTTGACTATGCTTTGACGAAAGATTGCAAGGAAACGACAAAAACTATGTAACCGATGTTCGAGCGACGAATTTTTAATGGGAAACGCGAGACGTGTGAGTTTGAACGAAGAGAGAAATGTTTGAAATTTTTGTTTTCTTTTTTAATTTTTGATAAACTCAAAATGTAATTTGTGTGAGAAGAGCGTAGAAATAAACAAGAAAACAATTTTTTAATGAATTATGGAATAAAGAATTAACAACAATTGATAATGAATCGTTCATTTTCGTTTGATCAGAAAATTAACGCGAATCGTTTATTTTCAATTCAACGTTGTTAAACGTTCAAGATCCACGTGGGTTAGACGATGCGCTATAATTGCATTAATCAATTCGTTTCCAAACAATTTCGAATATGTTTAGACCGACGTATTTGCGATTATGTGATCGAAAAATAATCATAAATATTTTTCTATTCTTTTTCGTTTGTACGCCACTAGTTCAACTCTCGCGTGGGCGGCTGAATTTTTTTTCGGGCCGCCTCCTTCCTTCCCACGCTCTCATTAGTATCGTAATAAAAAAATTACGTCCAAGAAAAAAAATTTGTTTTTTAAATTAAACTTTTAAAAGTATACGAGGTAAAAAAGACAATAATAATAACAACAAAAAATGAAAAATATTTGAAGATAACAATTATTAATGGTGTGTAGAACGATACCTAATTATTAATAGAACGATAATTAACGAGTTAGTGAGACGATAATCGATCGAATAAAAATTCGATGAATTAATCACCTCGGGCACAAAATTAGATATAAATTCTAGAGTCTGCCTACGTCTTTTTAAACATATGCACAATTCCAATCCTCTCCGTCTATCGTATGGGAAACGCGAGGCGTTTGAACTTGAGCGAAGAGAAAGAAAATTTGAAATTTCCGTTTAAATTTAATTTTCGATCAAAAATTTTTTATTTTTGATCAAAAAATTTTTATTTTCGATTTAAAACAATTAAAAATAGCATAGCTCTGTAACGAAATTCTCATTGGATTAACGATTTTACACAATCGCGTTTAGAACGATACGTAATTATTAATAGAACAATAATTAACGAGTTAGTGAGACGATAATCGATCGAATAAAAATTCGATGAATTAATCACCTCGAGCACAAAATTAGATATCAATTCTAGAGTCTGCCTACGTCTTTTTAAACATATGCACAATTCCAATCCTCTCCGTCTATCGTATAGGAAACTCGAGACGTTTGAATTTGAGCGAAGAGAAAGAAAATTTGAAATTTCTGTTTATTTTTATTTTCGATAAAAAAAATTTTATTTTTAATTAAAAATTGTTTATTTTCGATTTAAAATAATTAAAAATAGCAAAACTCTATAACAAAATTCTCATTGAATTAACGATTTTACACGAAGATCGTTTACTGTCGCTCGCGTTACACGGCCTTGCACGGCAAGCCTCGCGTAATATCTAGCCCGTATAGGCGTAAGAGATCGAGAGAAAAATAAGTAAAACTTCCTCGTCTGGTACGTTCGGGACGAATGCGGCACGAGGGCGACGAAGTCGCTCGTGCGGAATTCTGTCGATGTTTCCGTCGGCTTGTTTCTTTTTTTTTTCTTCTAACTTTTTTTTCTCTTTTACTCTACGCACGTTTGTGAACGAGACACCAGCGCGACGGAACTATACGTGGGGGTCACCTGGAGAATAACTTTCGAGTGATTCATCGAATCTTCGAGCACAAACTCCTCCCCCCCGCCCCCCCCCCCCTCTCTCTCTCGTTCTCTTCCACCGTCTTCTCGTTACAGTCACCTCTCGCCCGTGACTCGTTCTCAGGACGATTGAAACGGACGAGAAATCGCGCGTCGGCGATTCTCGATCCGATCGTCGTCCACTGGATTATTACTCATCCAGAGTGTTCGTTAAGGTAGTCCTATCGTTACAGCCTTTCCCGTTAGATTACACTGAAAATTTGCAGAAACGTTCTTTGATGTCGTATCTACATGTGTGTAAAATTTCAGGAGCCTTTATAGACTCAAAAATCACGATATTTATTCTTGAAAATCGTCATTTTTCCCAATCTCCCATAAGAGCACGTGTTAAATATCGACAACATTATACAACGAGTATCTCGATTATTTGGTCGATGAAGATTGTTGAATTTTTGCACACATTTTTATACGACATCAAAGAAGCTTCGATTAGTTTTTATAACAAATCTTATGAAAAATAATATTCATGATTTTGTTTATTATATAACAAATAAACTTTACGTAGGATCAATTTGAATTTTGAGTATGTTGTTCTTTAGTCGATTTGCAACAATTTTTCTTAATGAACTTAAACGCTCGGTTCACTTTGAATGTGAGAAAAACCGGAAATAAAATTTTAATCCCCTCCACGACTACTTTAATAAGTTAATTAAATAATCGAATGAAAATACGACAAAGAAATATTCGAACGAGTTTACAATTTTCTGAATTTGTTCAAATAATAATCGATTATTTGGTCGATGAAGTTTGTTGAATTTTTGCACACATTTTTATACGACATCAAAGAAGCTTCGATTAGTTTTTATAACAAATCTTATGAAAAACAAAATTCATGATTTTGTTTATTATATAACGAATAAACTTTACGTAGGATGAATTTGAATTTTGAGTATGTTGTTCTTTAGTCGATTTGCAACAATTTTTTTTAATGAACTTAAACGCTCGGTCCACTTGGAATGTGAGAAAAAACGGAAATAAAATTTTAATCTCCTCCACGACTACTTTAAGACGTTAATTAAATAATCGAATGAAAATACGAGAAAGAAATATTCGAACGAGTTTACAATTTTCTGAGTTTGTTCAAATAATAATCATTTATTTGGTCGATGAAGCTTGTTGAATTTTTGCACACATTTTTATACGACATCAAAGAAGCTTCGATTAGTTTTTATGACAAATCTTATGAAAAACAAAATTCATGATTTTGTTTATTATATAACGAATAAACTTTACGTAGGATGAATTTGAATTTTGAGTATGTTGTTCTTTAGTCGATTTGCAACAATTTTTCTTAATGAACTTAAACGCTCGGTTCACTTGGAATGTGAGAAAAAACGGGAATAAAATTTTAATCCCCTCCACGACTACTTTAAGACGTTAATTAAATATTCGAATGAAAATACGAGAAATATTCGAACGAGTTTACAATTTTCTGAAATTGTTCAAATAATAAAGTTCTTTTAAATTCAAAAATGTTCATGGAACGAAAATAAATGCGAAGAATTTATTTTTTTGCTCTTGATTATATAAATATTAATTCTCGCCGACGAACAAATCGATAGATCGAGCTGTACGACCGCGTGAGAAAGATGCGAAGGTGTAATAATATCAATTATACATTTACCGAGCGAATTACGAAAGCGATGGCGTTTCAACAATTTCGTTTGAAAAGGTCACAATTTTACATCTCTCTCTTTACCCTCGACACCTCCCTTCACCCTCCCTCACTAGGTACGTTAAACTTTAAGCTCGCGTACCCACGAGTTCGACACAAATTCACACTCGGTTTGTTTACATCAATACGTTTCGCCAAGCGTTCGTGAATTCGTGTCGAACAGGTAGACGCGCGAGCTGAAACTCTAAAGTTCATCCCACATCTTCGGACACCTTTATTAAGTTTCGAACGTTATATACTGGGTGTCGAATAACTATGAATATACAGAAATTATACAGATAGTCGGCATCGATACGAACATAACACTTTTTTTAGAATTATCCTACGACGAAAATTGGCCGAGATATTAATTCCCAAAGTTTTTCAGGTTTGAGCTATGAGCCAGCGGTGCACCTGAACGCAGCCTCGACAAATCCCGGGGTCGCGAGTTCAAGTCCCGCTCGTGACATTTTTTTGAGCAATTTTTTTTTCTCTTTTTTTTACGAAATAATTATTAATAAACGAACAACGTTAACAATTTCAATTTTTCGTATTATTATCTCACCCAATTTTTGCTCCAGAGCAATTGAAAATTTTTTTTTTTCCTAGGTTAATTTTGTAACACCCTCTATATATAGGAGAGCACACGTAGCGTTACATATGTATATACACGTAACGATATTTGCGCGATGAGTTGCACGCGAGTGAACGAGAGAGACGTGTGTGGAAGCGGCGAGGAGTTCGATAAATACATTACAGCGAATAGGTAACGCGAAAGGCGCGTGTAAAGCCGTGATGCATCTCTCACGGGATCATGGGTTAGTCCGTGAGAGGTATAAGAGAGTATACACGAGAATACCCCCGAGACGATCGGCACAGCGGGAGTAATGAGTCGAGCGTTAACGCCGTATATACCCCAACATCAATTTACAACCAACTTTCGACTATGCGCCAATCTATTTACCCGGCCAATTTCACTATAATCATGCGAACTAATCGACGAAACGTACGACTTCGTTGCGTCCAGTATTACACATTGGTAACGCGTGTAATTTTACGTTACAGGACCAATTTAACGATTCGTTTCAACCAAAAAAAAAAAATTATTTTGTAAATTAAAAAATTAAATACAAATCGTACTGCATACATTATTTTCCCAGTGTAAAAATAGATTTTTTGTTTCAATAATATTTCATTTTTGTTCAAAGTTCCTTAGGTTGAAATTCGAAAGAAAAAATAGTTACGAAAATATTAAAAATTAATTGAAAAATATTGAAATAGTTATATAACAATGCAACCGATAATTTTTCATAATTTTAATAATTAAAGTATTTACATTTAATTTAATAAATTAAATAATTAAATTATTTGAATTTAATAAAAAAAAAATAATAATTAAATTATTTCAATATTAAAAAAAAAAAATAATTAAATTATTTCAATTTAATTAAAAAAATTAAATAATTAAATTATTTCAATTTAATTAAAAAAAAATTAAATAATCAAATTATTTCAATTTAATTAAAAACAAATTAAATAATTAAATAATAATGCAACCAAAAAACTTTATTTCGCAAATAAAAATTAAATCTAATAACATTTTATTATTATTCCTTAAGTTCGAATTCGAAAAACAAAATAGTTACTAAAATATTTAAAATTGAGAGAAACTTAGATAATTAAATAATAATCGTATGAAAATTCGAACAATATTTTTCTTGCGTCACCATCGTTCGAAACAAAATAAAATCATTGAAACTGGTATCTCTGTGCTGTGATAAAATCTACGCGCGTAATAATTCTGCAGATACGACGTGGAAGCGAGGATTCGTATTACCGACCGAGAGAGCCGTAAGAATATAATATTAATTTTTTTATTTTCTAATATCGCGATATAAACTATAATAATGCTTTAAATACGAATGAGAGATTGGTTTTGCGGTGATGCGGTCACCCATCGCTGTAACGCAACGCGTCTCGATATTCTCTCCCTACATATACCTTTATTCACGTTCCACCCCGTCGTCCTTCGCTCGCTTTGTTTTGCTTCGCCCGTACATACGTATATATACGCTGGGAAATACAAATCCCGACCGAGCGAACACGTTCCGCGCGAGTCTCTCGCAAGCGAATCGCGTTATACGTATTACATAGTAAATACGGGAAACGCTTGCATAACTTTTTCCTCGCCCTCACGCGCATGCGCGAGCCGCTCTTTTGCATAATTAAGTAACGTCGCCGCGGCATTCCGTTCGGATCGCTTTATTACATTTGCCACAGTTGGAAATACCTGAAACATCGTTATCCAGCTATTCGCGATCAATTATAGCAAGGATATGACGAAGAATTTCATTTACGTTCGATCCGACTAAAAATAACAATAATAATTAAATAATTCGAATTTTAATTGAATTAAAACGGAAATTCTGATTAATTTCGTCGTTTGATTTTGAAAATGTGGTTAGCTATAATTAATTCGTAGATGGAAAATAGGAGCGATGATAATTGGAAGAAAATTTTATTTTATGAATTCAAAAAAAAAAAAAAAAAAAAAAATGACGGTTAAAAAAAATATTATATATTGGTCAAAGATGCGAGTAGTACACTCACGTTTACGGACTGGGTGGAGCGCCTCTGTCGCGGCACACAGAACAGCGGCACGCCGCTTTCTCGCTTCCTCTCCAATATAGCGGCTATCGTTGAGCCTTCCAGTACCAAAAGTAACGAGAAGCTGTGTTCCGGTATGTCGAGGGAGAGGGGAGAGGGGTGTGAGACACTTCACTTCACGGTCACACTGTTCACACTGTCTACCGTTCGACGCGACGAATTAACGAGGGAGATCGTATAACGACAATAATAATAACAATAATAACGTTAACAAATCGTGGTTCGAGGTTAGCCTCGCGCTATTTCGTGAATATCCTGACGAGCGTCTTTTCGCTGCACGAAAAGACGCCAAGGATTAGCTGGCTCGCTTCCCAGCTTCGCCCCGTTTTGTTTACCTCACTGTCTTTACTCACGGACGTATATAACACACGTAAACGACACACACGCACGTATCGTCGAACGGACGAACTAACGGACCGAAGAAGAGTACGAGCAGAGAGCCGAAAACACCTTCGATCGGATACTCGATCCTTCGATCACGATACGCGATCTCATATTTCGCAATTTTACTTCTCGTAACACAGATTCACACACGATTGTATTTATAATAATCTCTCTTCTATTCGTGTATCAACGTTGATCGTTATTTTTGGTTATGATTGTTTCGAGAAAGCTCATGAATTCGAGATGGGACAGAGGCGTTTGATCGCTCGGTCACGTTCATGCGTGTTTCTCGTCAAACCGGACGTTACCAGGACGTGCGTCTCTTAACAGTGTTCCAAACCGCTCGAATACACGGAAAATATACAAGCCTGTGCGCGCGCACATCCGCGTACGCAAGGATTGATGTTCGAGAGTTCGATGGGAAAATCGTATAAGAAAATCAAACTTTTCGACGGTTATTTTTATTATGATATTATTTCGTTCGTTTTCGTGGATTTGGAAGCTTGTCACTACGTAGGATCGGTCCGACGAGTCAACACACGAGTGATGAATGCGCATGCACACGCGCAACAGGAGAAATTCTATCGCGTTTGGTTTGACGCGAGCGTAGAACGAACTTACGATACAATACACACACGTTGCGCGCCACGGTACTACTAACCGCTCCGAGCCGGCAGTCGAGAAGCACTCGTCCCTCTAGCAGCTAACTCCACCAATGTCCCTCTCTCCAGCGCTACCACCACTCCGCACTATATATACTAAGAGCATACCTATACTGTCCACTCGTGCTGTTACTCTGAATATATCGATATATCTATCTTTTATACGATATGTATATATATATATATATGTATAAATGTATATGACTCATTTCACGATTAATCAACGCACTATTTTAGCACTAAATTGTTAATCAAGATAAAATTTAATTTAACCTTTTGGTAAATTAAATTGAATTTACAAGATAAAAATGTTTAGTCAAAAAAATTATTAACAACTGTATTTTTTGGAATCATTATTTTTTTTTACAATTCTGTAGGTTTTTCAGCAATTACAATTTGATAATTCTAGAACATTAAGTTTTTACATAATGATACTAATTTTTAGAAATTTTGAAGGGATGAGATCTAAGGTGGAGTAGTTTTTTAAAATGTTTTATTTATTAGATAGTTTAATGAGTAATTTTAAATGCGTGGAACGCGCAATATTAAATATTAAAAACTGAAATGCGAACGTTTTTTACGCTTGGTAGTTCGCGTCAAATCGCTTTATCCTGTGTTGCAATGCGAGGTATACTTGTATATGTATATAGTCCCTTGCGTATTTTAACGTTGGAACTTCCTGCAATTTTGAACATTTAACCAAGATAGAATTCTCGTATCCAGATGTCAGAGCCATCTAGCCATGTCCGAGAGAAATAACACAGCAGACGCGTCGTTCAACGCATACCCTGACGCATCCAGCGAGGGAAACGACGTCCCATTAGAAACGACGTTGTTTACGATTTCTTCATTTCATCACTAGTTACATCTATACCTGTATTATCTCTTCTTCTTCCATTATACTTGTGTAATTGAGTGATACCTCGCACAATGGGACTTCCATCGTTTTGTTGTTCTGTCAGAAATGTGCATTACCGTGTAAAAATGATAGTTTCACTTTTTTTAGTTCCACTCTTGACCGCAATCGGCGTCTGCGTTTTTGCAAATGGATTCTCACAATGGGGATCCCATCGAATATCTGACAGTTGCTGCGCAAAGGTTAGGAAAGAATCTTTGAGAATATATTAAAAAATCTGAGAATGTACGTTGGAAGAGCGAAAGGATTTTGACAGCGGTTTACTCCGCCTGGCCCATCACCGTACTTGAGTGGACTCATTCCTCATGCAGGAGAATATACGAGGAGTCCAGTGTCACTATCACTTATCAGAGAAGACATCAAGACATACCGACCAACTGGTCAACCAATTTCTAATGACGTTTTCATGCGCCTCGCAATCGCACGTGCAGCCAGAGCTTTTAGACTTCGTGAACCAGTTAAGCTACTACATCTAAACGACGTTTTCAAATAAGATCTACCAATATGGAGTTCGTCGCCTGGCTTACCTTGGATACAACAGGGCGTTAAAACCAAAGGTCAAATTCGAGATGACCCCGACTTGGTACAGCGTGTGAGATGGTTTTGGCACCGTATCAAGTACAACAAAGAAGTTTATTCAAACGATTGCTGCGCATTTGCTCGCACCCAACTTGCTAAGGAGGGTGACGTTAAGTGTCGTGCTGTCTGGGGTTATCCTGCCACTATGGTCTTTGGCGAAGCAGTATTTGCACTGCCTCTTATCCACGCATATTCAAAGGGAAACTACCCCATCGCTTATGGCTATGAAACTGGCTGCGGTGGTATGCGTAAGATCCATGAAACATTCATTGGATCACACTTCCTCGGAATTGATTACAAGAGTTTTGATAGAAACTGTACCTGAATGGCTAATTCGAGTTGCATTCGACATCTTATTCCTGAACTTGAACTTTCTTGAGTATCAGGATTATGGCGTTGCTCGTGTCGATGCTATGCTGAGGATGTGGGATTACGTCATTGACTATTTTATAAACACCCCAATTCGTCTCTGTAATGGCGAACGCTACCGGAAAAGTGGAGGTATTGCAATTGGTAGCTACTTTAGCCAGCTTGTTGGATCGATAGTCAACTACATACTTATTACGTATGTGTCGCTAAAGGAACAGAATCCTATAGTTTCTATTAAGGTCCTTGGCGATGATTCAATTTGTGGGTTCTCGCACGCTATCTATCCTCAGGATGTCTCAAGACATGTTGAACCACTTGGCTTTACTATAAATGTGGAGAAGTCTGGATCATCAAGGTACCTCTCCGATTTGTGCTTCCTGGGATATCAGATCATCGGTGGATATCCAAGAAAGGATCGCGATAAAATCGTCGCTGGCTTGGTGTTTCCCGAGCGACCGGACACCTGCTGGGCTGACGTTGCGTCCCGAGCGCTTGGAACTTTATATGCTAACATGGGCGTTGATGAACACGTAGACTTTTGGTGTCGAACAATCGTCAAGTTTAGACCTTTTGATTTGGCCATTTCAAAGTCACAAGAAAAACTTATGCGAGTATTGAAAATACCTCTTCCGAACTCGACTGAATAATGTATGGACTGGTGATAAGAAATGGATGAATAGAGGGCGCAGCAGTGCGATATCAAAGTATTCTATTCTCGTTGGTAATATTTACGAAACATAATTTCTCCTGGATTATACACACCCGACGGCGTTTGTACAGGCGGTGCTATAATACGCGCACCTACTTTCCATTACTCATTTCCTCGATGGAAAAGGAGGATGGAGAGAACGCGAATGAGACTTCGAGGATTTAGTTAATTAAAGCGGAGCGAAACGCGTCACGCGAACATTACCGTCGTCGGGTGTGGTAAACACATTGGCGCACCCTTCGAACGAGATATCGCTACACGTGTTAAGCGTCGCGATATTATTAGTATCCCTTTGAACGGTCAGCGTGCTGATAATGCGAAATGCAACGTCGATACGATTAGAGGCACCAAGATGCGTTTCTTCGTATTTACGAAAATCAATCGTAGCTAAAACGAATGGAATTAAAGACTCTTGGCTGAAAAATTAAGATATAAAAGATATTAATTTTTCAATGATAAAGAAATTCGAGATATAGGGTGATTGTTATTCGAAAATCAAAGAAAAAGACAGCGCTGGTTGCTTGGCTCAGCGGAGGATGAGAAAAACCAAGCTGCGAGAGGCAGCGAGGGGAAAAGCTTTAGTGTACATTATCGCAGCGAAGAGAAATAGTAGAGGCTGCTTTTTTCGCATTGAAATCCTAGATAGATGGTGAATATCGTTTTATCGGATTATTCGATGCCCCGTCCAGACGAATCGTAAAGCTCTAGTTACTCCGCGGGAGAAAGTGTGACAATAATGTGTTGTTTACATTTTGCGTGGGAGTTTCGGATCTGGGAGTGGCAACGGACATTAAACACGTAAGGTGGGTGATGGGACAGCGAGGAAACTGATTGAAATTCTGGTGATAAGGTCGGAATTCGCGCGCTGGTTCGATAATTTCGTCCGGATTTTGCAGCTGATTAACAAAATTTTATTTACAGTTAAATTTATCTTACGCCTCGGCCTCTTTGACTTTCTTTGTCCTCTTCACAGGAGAATGTTTCCTATTGGATTTGTTTGATGGCTTTTTTACTGTCCCTTTCTTCTCAGCAGCTGCTTGGCGCTTTGCGTCTTCCTCCAACATATCCAAAATTGGCAAAGCTCTCATACGACGAGCAGCTCGCTCGATCTTCTTCGTTAGCTCGATTTCGAGACGTCGACAGATGAAGTTTGTAACCTTGCCCTCGTCTTTCGCACCCATTCTACCAGTTCTTCCGCATCTGCCGAAAATTCAACGTTATTTAGTCGCCTAATCCTATTTCTCGGTGACTTTTTCATATTTCGAAATTGATATCGTACCTGTGTATGTATTCGGCAGTTTCCATTGGCATATCGTAATTTATAACGTTGTTGACGTTCACGGTGTCCAAACCGCGGGCTCCCGCATTCGTAGTCGACAACACCGTACATTCGCCTCTCAAAAAAGCAGCAAACTGTCCTTTTCTAACTTCCATCGGCATTTGACCGTTCAGGTGAATCGCAGATACACCAAATTCTTTTAAAAACAAGCTTATCCAGTCGCACGTAGCACTGTCGTTGCTGAACACAATGAAAGGTTGTTTCTTCATTGCTCTTGGTTTTACCAACGATAAAAGCGTCATCGACTTGTCTACAGCATTGATTCTCATGAATTTTTGGGGTACCATGATGCGATGAAAATTATTCGTCTTGATATCGCGCAACGCCTTTATCTGCGAAAACAACGATGAATTGTTATTAATAACTTACGACCAGTAAAACGAATATTGTGGCTTTGATAAAAAAAATAGTACATCGAGAATGTTTGTGAAATACTCTGGCATCTCGGATGGCTGTGTAGCTGACACCAAAGTCAATTGGCAGCATATTTCAGAATTCTCATCGTCGGATACATCGAACGTACTAAACTGCAAGAATTATCTTAATAAAATAAAACACAATTGCAGAAATATTATCTTATTAAATTTATTTTTAGCTTAGTAACTTACGGATATTCTGCGGAGAAAAACTTCAAGTTTGTCGTCAAAAGTTTCATCGAAAAGAGCATGTGCCTCATCGAGCACGAGGTGCTTGACGTAACCTAATTTGAAGACTCTGGAAGAGACCAGTTTACTCACCACCCCGAATGAACCGATCAACAGATCGACATCACCGACTGTAGGATTTAGCAGTAACCTTTTTGTTTTACCACCGGTTACACACTTGATTTGTATATCGAGATTTTTGGCCAATTTTTTAGCTTCTCTCTGACAAATCGGAGACGGTTTTAATAACGACATTTACTTTCATGGATTCTTAATTATCAACGAAGCCGTTCTTACCTTTAATTGTTCAGCCAGTTCACGACTAGGAGTTATTATCAAACCTATAGGACTATTAGGTTTTCTAGATGCATATGCTTTGTCCAATTTCAATTTAATTATGTGATTCAGCATGGGCAAAAGATAAGCTAATGTTTTTCCGCATCCAGTTTCAGCTGAAAGTATTGTATGTTGTCTCGATAATATTTCGGGTATTCCATGTTTCTGAACTTCCGTTGGTATGTGAATATTATTTTCTGCCAAATTTTCAATCAATTTTGGGTGTAGATCGAATTGTTCAAAACCCTGTGGTTCCTCATTAACATCTTCATCACTTTTTGGATCCTGAAATATCATAATCATGATATTCTCCTCTTGATGATGATAATTAACGAAATAAATGAGTTGCATCAATGAATTTACGATCTTACATCGAAGACAGGATATATGGTGAAATAGTCACCAGTCGATTTGCTGTGGTGCCATCCGTCCGAGGCTAATGGTATTGCCTCAAATTTGCCGTAAGTTGTACCTTTATAAAAATTTAACTCTTTCCGTTTGCATACGATAATTGGAACAGCCTCCTTTTTCTTAGGTACTTGAGTATCGGTGTCAACGACTTCTTCAAGTGCAATTGGTGAGGCCTAAAATAGTTTCAATCATTGTAATCGCTTTTCCAATTATCAATCGCAAAGTTGAAAATTTGATGCATTATAAAGCTTCGTTATATTCAGATGACAATGTACTATAATAACAGCAAAAAATGTAAGTATACTTGCGTTGTATTTTCGTAGGTTATTCACTGAAAACTTTGCACTCTTGTGGCAGAGTTTACAGAACCGCGAAAACATCGTTTTTGGAGTTAAGCACAGTGATATTTGGACGAAAACACGATTTACCGAAAATTATACGAATATTACATGCTTTACAGACTCTTTATCATTATTATTTAGCTTGCAAACAAAGTAAAGTACCGAAGTCTCTGGAACTCGAAGACACGTGAATTAACCAAACGCAGCGACCAGGCGCGAGTTACCCATAAAGACTGGAACGCGCGCCATTCGCGATAGTCACGAGTCGGTCCCTGCAATTACCGACAATTTTTTCTCGGTGTTAAATTCTCATTGTCTAAAATATGGACTTTACGCATTCCAAGTGAAATATGTCGTTTCAGATAAGAACGAGAGACATTTCCTCCTAACGCTAAATAACGTACATATTGTACCGTAACAAACGAAAACTCGACTATTGCAAAACTAACACAGCAAAATACACCGATACAGTGTCGCCACCTTGCGTGAAAACATGCAAAATAATAATTCAAGATGGCGTATTCTTACGAACAGCAGAAGTTGTTGAAGTGTCAACATCGCTTAACCTCTCGAGAATAACATTGAAAAATAGCTGGTGTAAAAATATTTAAAGCATCTTGGGAGCACTAAAATCGTATTCGCATATTTAACTAAAAAGGACAAGCACAACATTATGAATGTTCATAATTTAGATTCCAATCTCTTCAGAGATTCAAACAGCAACGTCCTGAATCAGGTACGCACGGCTCAGGAGAATTACATTCTTACAGCCCCAAAAAAAAATGGCAAATTATCATTTTTAGCTGTTACATTCCTGCGCTGACGAAATATGCGGTTATCCTGGTCCGACGTATCAACAATTCGCCAACAATATGAATTGGACAGAGGACGATTATAATTATGCTTATGGACTGTTTTCCTCGCTATTGAGATCACCTAGTGCATTGTATTTAGACACAGAAAAAGTACGACGGAATGTTGACAATCGTATGGTAATTACAATTGAAATTTCACTTTAATTATAATCTTCACTTCTAGATGCCTCACGATTATCACAACTTGCCTGAGCAAGTGCAAAACAAAGTAATGTCATGTTTGACAGTGAGGCAGAAACAGTTGACCACGGCCCTCTTGCGGGATTATTCGAAACGACACGCACCTACCATGACCGACTTTGATTACAGATTGAAGGTATATATAAAATATAAATTTACACTTACATTTCCAATGGATCCTGATATGCGCTTTATTTCCAGCTTGTAATGGGATCGAGTAAACTGGCATCACTGAGAGAGCCACTGTTGGAGTTGGATTTCATGATTGAGCAGGATAAAGATAAGAGAATATTGACACTAGAAATGAATAGAGAAGAATTGGACTCCTTAATAAACGTTCTGGAAACGATAAATCCTTGAATACATTCTGTACAAAAGGCAGATATATGAAATAAAAAAAAACCTGCTGATTTATGTAAGTGATGTGTTTTTTTCCTTCTTAATTTCGACATTGAATTTCCCAAGACAATATATGTGTTTGTATAAACATACACACATATATATACATATAGGAATGAATGAAGGCGTGCAGAGAATGGGAAATGGAGTTGGTGAAGAATTAATTGCATCTTCAGCTAGAAAAATGCTCGGACGACAACGGACATGAATGATACACTTGTTTCACAGTTTATTATAGATTATAGATAAATGTAGAATAGTTTAGTTACTATTATAACTGCTGATCGAAGTATACTGAAGACTGTACTTCCGTTGCCAAGATGTCCCCGATTCAAAAAAAAAAAAGCTTGTTTAAAATATTGTTTTTTTTGTTGCCTTTTCTGCACGGGCATGAGATTGAGGGTAAACGAGATATCTTTTCGTGTGTCTTGTTGTTTTTTTTCTTCTCTTTTTGCCTCGGGGACGTCCCAGAGCGACGTTTGATAGAGTGATGGTGCAGAGATCGGTCGTGTCCGAGAAATATTAAATAATGAGTCCGCTCTCGTCGTGAAATCTTATTTCGAGAAAACGGCAAGTTTTTTTTCTACGCCCCCCCCCCCTTCCCCTTTCTTCAACTCTTTCCGCTTCGTTCCTCGTTTCACTCTTTTTCTCTTAATCTTCCTTCGTTGTAAATATTATTACGGACAATATCTAATTAAATTTCATACGAATAGGGTTTACTATACAACTTTTAATTTTACCTCCCCTCCTCCTCTTTCCTTAATAATTAATATATCGTTTAAAATCAATGCCAGTCGCGGGCAAAGTGACCGCCGCTCACTCTCACTCTCTCTCTTTTCTCCTAACACTTAGAAATATTCTGATCCGGGGAGAGCATATACACATATATGCGTTTAAATCGTTTAGCGTTAATCGTCTATGCTACGGCCTTAATAACAAAAATCGTTCGTAGACAATTATCATTATTATTAGTTACTTTTTTTTTTCTTTTTAAATCCTTGTTTACTTCTTGGAGATCCGTATAAACGTAGAAACATCGTATGAAAAACTTGAAAAAGGTACCGTTTGTTTCGTTTTTTTTTGTCTTTTTTTTGTTTTCTTTTTTTTTTCTTTCATGGGGGTCGGTGGTTGTGCGGGTCTTCGTAATTGGTAATTAGGCGATATTTAATGATTATCATAAAAATTACGATAGGCTTTCGTCGTAAGTGTTTCTCATCATTTTTCTTTCTTCCTCTCGTTCCTCGTGCCCTCTTTTCTCACTCTATCTCGTATGGAGAAAGAAAGTTTAGTTTTTTTTTTCCCCCCCCGAAAAAACGCCGAATTTACACAAACGCGTTTTTCTCTATGTCTAGATTATATATCACTTAAATTGTTCGACTTACTGTATCTTTTTTTCTTTTTTCTCGTCGTGTTTTATTTCAGTGTATTACTCTCGTTTTTTTTTTTTCTTGTGTGTTTTTTCTTTATCTTGTTTTTGATCGTGGCATGGTACGGTGCACGCGTGCATAAACACACGTAAACTGCGATTTTGCATGTGTCTTTTATATATTTTCTTTTCTTCCCCACCATTTTGCTCTCCTTCTTTTTACGAGTGAAATTGAGTGATTGCTGTGTTTTTCGGTGTGAGCTTGTGTCTGGTTGTGTGTGTGTGTGTGTCTGAGTGTGCAGTTCCTGTGTTACAACTTAAAAGAAAAAAAACACTTTAATTGTACAAACGCAAAGAAAAACAAGGATTGCGAAAATGAAATACGAGCAAAATAATTGAATCGCGACGTTCAATTCCCTTCTATACTCAAAATTTGTCAAGTTTTGCTCTCGATGACTCTCTCACAGTTTAATCTTCTTTTTCTTATCTCGTTTCTTTCACTCTCGCTCCGCAACTCTGGTTTGTCACTTTAGCTCTTTTTGTTTGTTCGTTCGTTTTCCTTTATCATTCTCATCAACATCGATTGCAGACACACTCGTTGCTCGGTTATACTTGCTTCATCTCGACTATTCTTCAAGCATACACAAGCACGCCCGCTCTCTATCTCTCGCCAATTTTGTTTGCCTATCTCATACACACACGTCGCTCCAATTTTCATTCTATCTTATGTTTTTTTTCTTTCTCCCCGCTCATTCTTTTTTACGATACCCTTTGTTTTTTTTATTTAACTCTCTCTCTCTCTCTCTCTCTTTCACTTTCTCTCAGTGTACAATATAGGTAGTGTAGGTTTATAACGGGAGGGGGGCCAACCCTTTGAGTATTTCCCTCGGAGTACACGACGAACCCCTCGATATCTTCGCATACGAAATATCGTCGCTCGTCCGCGCTACGTTAATGGGGTCTCGCATTTAGACTTATCTTAATAACAATTAATGACACTTTAAAATTTCTACATTCTCACAGATCTTTGACGATAACGCCGTAAGACCTGCGCCTGGGCACGGCCCAAGATTTAAGATTTGTAATGTGTGTATTATATGTATGCATATGTGAGATTGTGTGTGTGTGTGTATGTGTGTGGGTGCGTTTGTGTTGGTGTGTATACATTTTTCTGTGTGTATGTGTAATTAATATTCCGTTGCTTCGCGAAATAATGAATCACCACTCGAGCGACCTCGCGATACACGGTCTCACGACTCATAATCGTTGTCGGATTGCCATCCCCTTTATTTTTTTTATTTATGTTTTTGTTTCTTTTCATTCTCATTCTTTTCTTGTTTTTCTTGTAATTTATGTGAATTTTCTTCTTCTCGGTAATTACGGTCCTTGAAAAAATTCGATCCTTCGCCATCTCTCAAATCTCTTCGCACACACCCTTTGCCATCGAATGCCGTCTAATAATTATTAATAGGCCTACTATAAAAGTCCGCATACGACCCCTCTTCTCACGATGTTTACCAAGTGACATCGTCGTCGCTCATTTCATTTCCCAACGTTTTTCTCTTTCTTCCCCCTTTCATTCTTCCTCTTGCTCATGTCCGTTTTCATTCTTCTTCTTTTTTTTTCGTTTCTTTTCTTTTTTTTTTTGCTGCTGCTCGTAACGAAAGAACGTTATTTTCAGTTTAGTTGCAGGAATGGTCCAAATATACATATCTATATAATATACTTTTTTGGTTTTAACGAGAGAAAAGAACTTTCTTCTTCCCAAAATACAATTCGGTTAGCGGCGGTTTATTCGTTCATGTTGTTTTGGTGGTTCATGTCAGCGATAATCTCCTGAAACAAACGAAATTCAAAGGTTTTTTTTAGTCAATAGTCGATGCTTTGGATTATCAAAATTTGAATGAATAAACAAGTAAATTCTCAAAGTCTTACATTCGTGTTGATGCTTTCGATGTTCTCGTTAACCGCCGCTGCAACCGCCTTCTCGTTAATGTCAATTTCTTCAATGGCCTGTAACAAAGTATGATAGAGATGCATTAGCAGGATACTCACAAATATTAATGTCGATAATAATTAATGAGAGAACAAAAGATCAGATGGCCCCTCGCTCAAAAGTCTTCGTGAACGCATTTTTTCCAAAAAAAAAATCGAGTTTCAGAACCAGGAATGCTCAGCGAGCTTTCCCGATCATCGGGCGATCATCATTTCGTCTCGAGAAAGTAATTTTCCAATGACTTATTTTTCCTGTTTTATGGCTGTTTACCTTGGTCACGGAGGCGACGTCCTCGGTGATAGCTGGTCCATGAATGGGGGCTGGAGCATCGACGGGTACTGCCGGTGGTGGACTCATCGGAGCTTCGTCTTCCGTCGTGCCAATATCGTTCTGAACAACGTTGTTTTCTACCGGTGCTTCGGGTTCGGTTTTACTCTACGTGAATACAAGAAAAAAGAACAAAATTTAAAAACACGTTTACGATCGAATTACAACTTTCTTTTTGATAGGATCGAATTTCGAGAGCCTCGACGCATGCTGATCGAAGATTTCGCCTCGTACA
The DNA here is from genome assembly GCA_964007305.1 of Netelia melanura. Taxonomy (NCBI): domain Eukaryota; kingdom Metazoa; phylum Arthropoda; class Insecta; order Hymenoptera; family Ichneumonidae; genus Netelia; species Netelia melanura. Next base: position 6,291,227 of record OZ023254.1, on the reverse strand, counting down.
GTACCCAATTCCATCCTGGCACCGGGATCGTACAAAAATTGTTCTCTTGGACAATTTTTTACGTTGTCCCTGGAGCGGCTAGAATGGAACAAAGTCGTACTTCTCTCGGCGTTGATGTTAGAGACGAAACACTCCCGTACGTAGAAACAAAATTCTTTCCTTTCCCTTAATTTTGGACAAGACAATTGACATGCTGCATACAAGATGCTGTGACGACAAAACGGATGCATTATCGCACGAGTGACCAAAAAAAAAAACGTACGAGAGATTTCTCAACTGTCCAACGGGCAAATATAAATTGTAAACTCGAACGACGTTATAGTTTGAAGAACTTTACGCCTGCTACAAAGCTCAATTCGTTACCCAGCGAACATAGCGTCTATCAATGAGGTACTTTCACTACTTTGATTTCTTTCTCTCTCTTCGTTTCTAAATGATTTCTAATGACAATTTGCTATCGTGATGATAAATCTAGATTCTCGTGTCTACCTGCAAAAGTCGCGCACGTCTAAGATTCGTATGTTAATAAACATTATGTACAAGAATAGATATATCGTTTTTGATTTACAGCGAAAACCAAGAGGCAAACAACACAGGGCAATGGGAGAGGATAGAAGGATAATGAGGATGTTTTCTTTTTTTTTTCTTGAGGGAAATAGACATTTGTGCATGGCGAGTGTTAATCATGTACGAGAAGGAACAGATGGGACGGTAGCAATATTTCTGGCTTTTTGTTTATCTCACGTAGCGATGGTATTAGACAGTAGTTGTTGAAGTAGTGGGATTTATGCAGAGAAAGTGATTTTTGTTTGATTGGTTTTCGATGCAGGGGGATAGGCGTCGTGCGGGGTTCGTTGTTCGGTAAGAACGACGGAAATCGTTGTCGAGACACGACCGGGGCATGGGTAAGCTCCGTGCCAAAGTCCACGAAAGTCAAGTATCCGTTCGAACCCCCACGCGCTATCCTCCTTCACGAAGTTCGATTCTTCGATTTGTTGTCTAGCTTGTTTGTTCGTCACTGCGCAAAGCTGGATGGACAAAGACGAGCGCGGAAAGTTGTCTCACAGACGACTCGAGGGAATGATGAAGTGTATGATGGAACGAGATGAAATCAGGAGTTCGAGAAACGGGTTTATGTGTGTAAGTGTGTTGGGTGTGTGTCATTCAGGCTACACCACAAAGAGAGCAGATTTGATGTTACATTCTTTTTGTTTGTTTGTTTTAATTTGGGCAGACCCAACGATGAGATATGTTTTTTTTTTTGTTTTGTTTATTGTAACTCGGGCATCGCCATAAGAAGGAAAACACTTGGCTCCCCGTTTAGTTGTTTCATGCCAGGATTTTGCATGTTAGTCACCTGGTCGTTGTCTTGTACGTTGCGAAGCGACAAGTGACAATCTTGGTCGCTCGTGTTATCATCATCCGTCGACTCGGCTAATCTCTCCTTCAACTCGTCCTCCGAATGGTTGAACGAGTTAAGATTCTGTGGCACAGATTCCATCTTGAATTCGCGATTGCAAGACTCGTCCGAAAGTTCCGAGATTTCTTTCGTCGCGAGTTCGTCGACCGAGTGATTCTCGATCGTGTGGCTGCTAGTCGGACTTCGTGGCGATGTGAGAAGCGTCGTTTCCGTTGGGATTTTAGGAACGGATGAGATTGGACTTGGAGCTGAAACGGGGGTGGAGTTTGTCGTGTTATCTGTAACTAAAACGTCTTCCTCGAACGAGACGGGACGGTCTTCGGTAATTTCCTGAGGCGCTGGTGGTGGTAGTAGTTCGACGTCGTCAACCGTTTGTGAAAGTTCGTCGAGTCGCGAACCAGGCACTTCCTCGGGCGGTGGAAGAGAACTCGAAGTTTCCAGTTGCTCGTCCGCGTGCAAATCCGACCCGTTCGTCTTCTCCATTTTTTGGATCGTTGGGATGGTTTCCGTGCAATCACCCATCTGCCACGACAAGAGATGGGCAGCTTCCTCGGGCGTGACGAACGTATCTTCCTTGACGTCGATCATTTTCGTGATATCCGACGAATCTTCGATCTGAGTCGTGATGAAGTTCAACAATTGACTCGTCACTTTTGGCACGGGAATCGGCGATTCGGGCAACGGTGGTGGCACGTCCTTCTCCAGAATTTCTTCCTTCGATTCCTCACGATCCACTGGGGCGATAGGTTCGCTCACTGTTTTAATGACCTCGATGATCTTGTTTTCCTCGATGGGCGATTCTTCCCTCGAATCGACGTCTACTTTGACCGACTCGATGCTTTCACGATTGTTTTCTTTTTCCAGCAAAATTTCAATGGTTTTGCTCTCTTCGACTGGACTGTCCGGTATGACGATTGCTGGCTTTGCCTCGAAAACGATGTCATCGGATATTGGGATTGGACCTTCCTCCGTGTGTATGACGAGATCGCTCGCTCGTGGCTTCTTGGTTGGGATCGTTTCCATCATTTCTTCCGCGACAGGAAGTTCCGAGATTTGTTCCGCAACTGAAACTTCCGGTGTTTTTTCTGGAACTGTGAGTTCCGGGATTTCCTCAGGAACAGGAAGTTCTGCAATCTCATCCGCAACTGGAAGATCCTCGATTTTCTCAGGAATGGGAAGCTCCGTGATTGTCTTCACGATGGGAAGTTCTATTATATTTTCTGCAACTGGAAGTTCCGTGATTTTATCTGCAACTGGAAGTTCCAGAATTTTATCTTCAACTGGAAGTTCCGTGATACTCTCCGCGAGTGGAAGTTCAGTGACTTTTGCCGCAACAGGAAGCTCGATTATTTCCTCCTCGACTGGAAGCTCGGTAAGTTTTTCCACAATTGGAAGCTCGATTATTTTCTCCGCTGCGAGAACCTCAGTTATTTTCTCCACAGCCGGAAGCTCGATCAATTTCTCCGCGAGCGGAAGCTCCGTGACATTGTCCACGACCGGAAGTTTCGTGACATTCTCCAATACCGGAAGTTCAGCGAGATTCTCCGCAGCCAGAAGTACGGTCTTATCGACGATATCCGTCGCGTTATCGATGCCGGACGCGACGACGTTTATCGGGGATGATTTGCCTGTTTGCTCATGAGATTCTGACGATATGGAACGAACGGTTATGTCATGATCTTGGGTCAAGGGTTTCGCGAGGATTGGAATGGTTGTGGTGGTCGCGTTGGGCCACGCTGGGATTTGGGATGTCGCGAATGTGCCGGTGGCATCGTTGTCACCGGAAGCGTACGTAATGTTAGCCTTGTTAGCAGCCTCGGCAGGAAGCTTGAGCGCCTCGGCCAATGCCGTGGCGTTCGCAGCTACTTGCTGAGCCTGTTGCAACGGCGAGGGATCGATAGGCGTTGGCGGTGGGCTCGATGGAAATTGGGACGGGATATCCTCACTGGTTTTCCTCTCAATGATAGACGGCGCTGTAGTAGCGTAATTGGTAGTAGTAGTGGTAGTAGCGACAGTAGATTTTTGCTTGGATTGGGAGTTGGCCTCTACCGGGGACGCTTCTATTACGGTCTGCACTTGACTGACCTCGACTTTTTTATCGACGACGCTCGCGAGCTCGCACTGTTTCTCGATCGTATCCTCGACGGTGTTGTTTGCTTCAACGACGGGAACGGGAGTTGGAACGGGAGTCGAGGTTTCGTCTTTCATCTCCTTCTCGACGGGACTTGACTCTACCGGTGTCTTCGTCTCTTCTGCTTTGGCGGCCTCGGGCGTTGTTTTCTCGGCCGCTACGTCGCTGCTCTGTTCCTTCTCCGTTGGGCTGCTCAACGATTTCTCCTCCGTCGGACTGCTCGCGCCACCTTCCGCATTCTCAGCTTCCTCGCCACCCTGTTTCAACGACGAAAAATCAACAAATTAATAACTATTACTACATCGTACATATTTATTATTTTTACATAAATATTCACTCCTTTTTTTTTTCTTGAACTTTAAAATACAAAATATTTTTTTCATTCGCAAATATTTCCATTGAGCCAGCGTTTCTAAAAAAAAAATGGACAAAGGAATAAATTTTCCCCTCGTTAATTCGTCCATTACTCTCTTCGCACGCGAGAAACGTCCTTGTATATTTTGGCAATTGTGACGCGAGGAAGAAGTGAGAGGGACGGAGAAAGAGAGACAGGAGAATTATCGTTGAGTTTTACGGACCAACCCTTAGTCCCGTTGGCACGTAATGGTCATAGGATGAAAGTCCGTACGTGTGGAACGTTAGTTCAGTCGAGCATGATATTATTTTTTGTCCGAAGCGCGTTTGGGAACTCAACGACGTCGACGAGGTTTGCATCGAGGCTAGAGGCTTGGTTCGCCCAGTGAGAGAGAGCCACCCTCGTCGAGTGTCGCCAGTAAGGGTGGGGCACTCTTTCTCTCTCTTTCTTCTTTTTTCATTTTTTTTTTTCGCTCTGGCCCGTCGGCGTCGAGTCGCTGAAATAGGCGAACGAGGGTTGAACAAAGCGAGAAGCGTGTACGAGACTCGGTAGAGAGAGAGAAAAGGGCTTTGGGTGCTCCGTATGAGCTCTCGGTGAGTGAATAGGAACCAACGGCTGGAAACTCGTGTCGACTCGGAGAGAAAGAGAAATAGACGGAGATGGAGGAAAGAGTTGCGAGCTTTTTCTCTCCGTTTCAATGCTCGCTTGGAGAAAAAAGAAGAGAGAGGGAAGAAACAACCTCGAAGGGTTGTGTTAGAGAGACAGCCGCACCCTTCGGGCTCTGGACAACCGTGTCACTGTGTCACACTGAAAAGTGTCTCTCGAGACGAGACGTTCTCGTTTCCTTAGTTCGTGTTTTACACCGAGTCCCACTGGGGATGAGAGACAGAGATATAACAAAATACATCTAAATCCTCACGAGAATTCGACTGGCAGTTCCTTCTTTTTCTCTTCTTTTTTTTATCGATGATGACAGAAAAAAGGGCTTGGAATTTTCCAAGGAGATAATACTAAGTTCAACAGAGGGACGGGAGAGACTCGTAAGCGAGATTAGGACAACCCCTATTTTTCGTCCCTCGTACCCATTTACTACTTTACAGGAGTGTGGACTACCGAAACCAGAAGCTCTTTCAATTTCGACGATCGAGCCACGGGGCTTCCTTCCACCCTCTCCGATTATTCTTCATCGTGGCATACGGGCCAAACCCACGATGTGACTTGGGGTGAATATTCATATATATATTTTTTCTTTTCGGGTCTATTCTCGGTATACTTTTACCCACAATCGACGACGTAATGGCCCAATCGCTCGGGACAATTTATCATTGTTACATGGAGAAATGAATATTGGGATTGAAAAATTAGAATTGTCTTACATCGATTTATGAGAATAAAAATTGTACCAATTTTTCCAATGCTTTTAGGCTTATTCGAATAATCTTCCCTCCTAAATTTATGATTTATGAAGAGACCTGTGATAATTTGAATAATCCTAATTTCCATGATTAACAATTGTTTCATTATACAGTAGATAGTAATTTCAATGTACGGTGGTGGCACTTCGTCTTTTTACATCTCCTCTCCTCATACTACACATTTTCATCAAGTCCCCTCAGTCGCATTTCCAGCAACCATCCCGATGAATTTATAGTTTTTTTTCTTAGGTGAATTCCAAACCATCGAGAGTACAGAAAAAGTACACAGAAAAATTTCATGAGTGCGGGAATTGAACCCTGGCCCCCTGCCTGTGAGTCAAGAACGCTACCCCCTATGCCATTGCCTTTCTTGTATTTCATTGGACAGTAAATTCGCAATTAAACAAAGCGCTCAAAATAACTTAAATTTTGTATTTTTTGCCTCAAGCTCGGTAATAGTGTCTTATCATCAGGTACGAAAATATGATAATGAAATATCGATATGATATTTTCAATATAAGCCCACGACCAAAAATATTCAACATAGTGAAACTCATAGTAAAACAACATAGTGAAACTCAGAATAACTTCAATTTTGTATTTTTTTTGCTTCACGCACGATAATAGTGTCTTATCATCAGGTACAAAAATATGATAATGAAATATCGATATGATATTTTCAATATAAGTCCACGACCAAAAATATTCAACATAGTGAAACTCATATTAAAACAACATAGTAAAACTCAAAATAACTTAAATTTTGTATTTTTTGCTTCAAGCTCGATAATAGTGTCTTATCATCAGGTACGAAAATATGATAATGAAATATCGATATGATATTTTCAATACAAGCCCACGACCAACAATATTCAACATAGTGAAACTCATAGTAAAACAACACAGTAAAACTCAGAATAACTTCAATTTTGTATTTTTTGATTCAAGCACAATAATAGTGTCTTATCATCAAGTACACTTTCAATACAAGCCCACGGCCAAAAATATTCAACACGGTAAAACTCGTTGCGTCGTTGGCCGATGACCAAGGACCGTCGGAAAGAAATTAAAACAAAAATAAAATTAAAAAAAAAACAACCGAATGAATCGAGTGTGTTCACCGAAAATTGGCGAACGTCCAAAATACCCGTGTGGTGTCTGTGCATGCGGAAAGATATGCACGGACGAGAGAAGAGAAGAGAGAAGGTGCCGGCGTGTCGAACACGGGCCATTGTCCGCACCGGTGTGCGGTTTGAAACGCATTCTCTCTCCTTCTCTCGCTTCGGTTATATCAGGAGTTAACAAACATCCGATCAGCGATACAACGTAAACAAGCATTTCCGGTCTGAAGAAAGACCGAGCCAGGAATCAGGAGGCAGGGTTTGAAATTCAGAGGAAAAAACAAACATTTTTTCTCTCACAGTCAACAAACGCCCTCGGACGCCATTGATCGTGAACAGAGGGCGCTCGCGTATCCGCGAGGAAATAAAATTCCTCCGCTTCTTGCGTTCGCATCGCGGAACGAAAAGCTCGAGTGTGGTTGTTTCCAACGTTCTCGTCTCGTTTCCGCTTCCGGAGAGCTTTCTCGCTCGGTGCTCCGAAAGTAGAACGCGCCGATTATTCTTGCGAGCCTGGAAGAGTTTTGCCCCTCGTGGTCGTTTCTAGAACTACCGCGTGGTGGCGCTCTCGCCTGTGTTTTGCTACGGGAGTTTAGTAAGATATTTTTACGAGAGTACGAAAAGCTGGATTTTACCATGCTCTCCGTACATTTTCATCAGTTCTGGTTTTGTAACTGAAACTTTGTTTATGTTTGTATGTGTGTGTGTGTGGGTGCGTGTGTTTGGGTAAATAGACGAGAGCAGGTCTCGTGAATTTTCGACTTCAACTTCGAGAACACGGTGCAATTTTGTAGACGATCGGGTTTGTGCATTTAAGATTTATTTCGAGCCGATAACGATCGTTAACAATTTCGCGACAAAATAATTAACAATTTTTATTATTATTACATTCCAAACGATTACAATTACATCGTAAAAGTTCATTCGAAATTAATTATAATTGGATAAAATAATGAATTTCGAATGACAATTAAAAAATTGACTTTTGATATTTTCTAATAAATTTCACTATAAATTCATATACGATTAATTAACATTAAACATTTTTTTTTATTTTTCACAGTTGTCACAGAGCCCAGGAAAAAATAAAAAGAGTGTAAACGACTTTTCAACAATCCAAAGAAACAAAAAAAAGATAAATAACAATAAAAAATAAATTACGTTAAAAATTTCTCGACAAAGAACCAAAATAATGAACAATCTTCATTATTATTTTATTCCAACCGATTACAATTATATCGTAACAATTCATTTGAAATTAATGACAATTGGATAAAATAATGACCAATGAATGACAATTAAAAAATTGTCTTTTGATATTTCTAATAAATTTCATTATAAATTCACATACGATTGACATTAAAAATCTTTTTAATTTTTTCGCAATTGTCACAGAGCCCAGAGAAAATAAGCGAAATAACAATAAAAAATAAATTTCGTTCGATTCGCCACAATTTCAAATACCACGACAGGCTCGAGTAAATTGTTCCGGTATGAACAAGAGAATTTAACGTCCCTCCAGGCCAGACAACGTATGGGTGTGTCGATGTTGGAAAATCCCGAGACGGAGGGCTACAGAGAGAAGCAGACGGTGTGACACGGGCAACGTCAATTCGCGTTGGAACATCAAAAAAGCATTAGGCTAATTCTCGCCCATGGCGTCGATACATTGGGTCGAGCTCGTGCTCCAACCCAGCGAAAGTCGCGCGCATAATGTAATCCCGCTAAACGAGTATCGAAGAGTGGCGCGAGTTACGGCAAAAATCGAAGGAATCGCAAAAAAAAAAAAAAAAAAAAAAAAATATTTTGGCGTAATTCTTTTTTCTTCTTTTTAGAATCGAGGAAAAGCTTTAAAACGATGGTACAGCGAGGACGTTTAATTGCGAACGATTTTACTAATTCGTATCACGCCTCGGTGAAAAATAACAAAAAAAAAAAAAAAAAAAAAAAAAAAAAAAAGGGCAAAGTTCGCGAGAAATAAACGTGACGTTGCAAATTCATGGTTGTTCTTGCTCGTTTGTAAGTCGGCTCTATTCATGGTTGGAATTAAACTCGACGTCGTCGGTTTTTGCGAATGGAAGAGAGAGAGAGAGAGGAGGGGGTTATGGTAAAAGTAATTAACGTCGGAGGACTTTATTACACTTGGCGAATAGCGATCGTTCAACCTCCTGGAGGTTGATGGATGGTACATAGGCGACTAAGGACGACCAGATACATGAATATGTATATACATATAATTGTTCCGGTCTCTCTCTCTCTCTCGCCCCTCCCTCTTTCTCTATGTATGTGTGTGTGTGTGTGTGCGTGTGTGTGTGTGTGTGTCTGTGTCTCTATCTGTTTCTCTGTGACTGTGTGTGGAGCCGGGGTAGAGAAGTGACGAAGAAACAAATGCGTCTTGGTTCTTGTCATCCGGCTGAAGTTCGGCATATCGCGCGAATAACCAAAGGGTCTGGGACTCTCTCCGTCTCTCTCACACTTTTTTTTATCTCTCTCTCTCTTGACTCGACGAAGTTCCTCATTGTGTCAGCCGGTGAGACAAAAGACAGTTTTTATTTTTATTTTCCTTCCATTTGCAACGAGACAGTCTCGTTGAGAAGTTTCAAGGTTCTTGTTGGCTCGGGATATGTTTTTATGTAGCGAGATTAAATTTTTGTTTGATTTATGCATTTTGTTTTATTTATTTTTGTGTTTTTCTTTTGTTTAAATGAAAAATTCGAGTCGGCGAGTTTTGTTTTAGAAGAAAATTTTCGAAGTTTTTAGAAGCGATTTCTCTCTCTCTCTGTGTCTTTCTCCTCAATGTGTTCTCGAGTTCGAGAAGTCGAAGAGAGAATTTCTTCGCGGCGCCGCAACTATTTTTACACCAACGGCAAAAGTGAGAGAGCGAGAGAGAGAGAGAGAGAGAGAGAAAAAGAGAGAGTAAGAGAGAACTCAGAAGAACAAGCTAAAAGTGCGTTCCGATGTTTCGCGAGTCTCGTCTTACGCCAACTGGCCACCGTAAAAGTCAATCTCAGCAGAAGAATTATTTTCATGCAAGTTCTACTGGATAAGAAAAAACAAAAATTAACGATCTATAAAAGAACTCGCGAAAATTTCGATAAAATTATTTCAACGTTTTCGCAGAATCCAAAAAATTCGATAAATTCGACACACCAGGGAATAAAAGAAACTAAGGAAAAGAGCCGTCTTAATCCCGTTTAAAAGCCACGAGAATCGAGCCGAGGGATGTTCGCGTTCAAAAAAGCAAGCCAAAAAAAAAACCAAAAAATCGAAATAAAAAGAAAAGTCGCTAGTTAGACCGGAAGTCGTCTGGCAGGAAATCGCCTGCCCACGCGTTGGATCAAACCGGCCGGTTTTATCTCCCTCGTACTGTGTGTGAGTATGTGCCGTACGTAGGTAGACGCGTCTAACCATTCGTGCCTAGGCGCAAATAATTATTTCCGCACGATCGAAACAACTGACTCGTAAATCGATCGGATTGAAAAAGAAATTATCAATGGATTAAATTGTTCTCTCGAAAATCGTCGATTTTTTAAAATCATTATTATCATTATTATTATTTTATGATTATATTGTTATTATTATTGGTATATTATCATTATATTGTTATTATTATTATTATTTATTAACGTCACTCTTGTTGGGGCGCGGAAAATAATAATTATTCATCGTACCTCGACAATATCGTCCTCCTTGTAATTTTCCGCATCGTCGTAGATTTCGGGCGGCGCGATGCCCAAAAGTGGTATCGCCGACAAAATTCTACGCGCACCCCTGGCAACCGCGCCCGCAGCACGATAAACTCCACCTCCGAGACTACGGCCTACCTTCATTACGGATTCCATAATCGCTTTTTTTCAATTTTTTTTTTTTCAAATTTATTTATTATTATCAATTTTTTTTTTGTCTAATCACAGACCCACAAAATTTACTCGAATCGATACTTCGTCACGAATATTGGTATTTCTGTTTTTCTTCTTAAAAAGAGAAATACGTAACACGATGAAAAATTGTTTTATATTACTGTAAGAAATTTCAAATTTCGCGGGCAAAAAATGATGAATAAGGGAGAAAAGAGATGCGCGCGATTCAGACGCACGAGGAATAATCTCTAAAGTCACCCACGGAGTTCGCACACTCGTCTCGATGCAATACAATACTTCCGTGCACTTTATATCTTCTATCGCCTCTCTCTCTCTCTCTTTCTCTCTTTTTCACACACACACAAGTCGACTCGCTTCTCGCTACGTATCGCTCTTTAAATAAATCCGCGTACGCACTTGCGCACGACAAAGAGAGCGAGAGAATGCAAGATGGAAACGGCGAACGATAGGAATATATAGATTACGTTACGAACGGGCTGACCGTCGTCGACTCGGAGTTGGTCGAGACTCGATCCTCGTTTATATAGAGACCGCCTGAGAGCCAGGTTTCGTCCCACGTCATAGAAGACGAAGAGGAGAGAAGAAGAACGAACGAACGAACAAGAACGAAGAGGAGAGAAGTGCGAGAAAATAAAAATGCCACATGTTCTAAAGAGATCGGTTGAGACTCGGAAGTAACGTTCGTCTCGAATAAAACTCCAGGTGGTAGGGTGAGAAATAAATTAGGAAAAGGAAACGAGATACAAAGTTAATCTAAAAAAAAAATTTTTTTTTTTTATAAGGCGAGAGTGGGAGAGCTAGGAAATAATTAAACGTAGTAGAGAGCTTTTACTTTTGCTTGTAGCGGGGGGTCAAGCTCTCCTCGAGACAAGCTGTGCAACACTCGGACGATGAATATGTGCGTGTGTGTGTGTTTCTCGCAGTGGGAGAGGAAAAAAACTTCACGCCGCAAAACCGCGCGCCGGCTCGCCGGCTAGAGAGCGAGGGCAACGTGGTGTACTCACGGCTCGTGAGTTTCTATTCTCGGACAGCGAAACGTAACGAGAATGCGACACTAATACGCACCCGATGGAGACTGTGGAACGATTCGAACGGTGGTAGGCGGAATATATAGCAATGTTTTATTTATGTGTGTGTGTGTGTGTGTGTTTGTTTGTTGGTTTGTGTGTGTGTTCTTACGTTAGAACTATAGGGAAGAAAGTCCTCGAAGATTCGAAAGTGGGGTGATGATTCACGGTGCAAACTCTCTAGCAAGTGCACGGTCACGTGAGGACAAAAAATATATGTATGCGAGAGAAATATATTTTATTTTATTGTAAAAATAGAAAATTTGAGGAGATTGTTTGGAAATAATGGAGTAATTTGTAAAAATGTTGATTTTAATTGGTTGGTACTTAGGAAATTAGATTAGTAGTTAGGAATGATTAGAAATTGGGAAAAAATTGATGAGTCATTTTAGTTCGTACATTTTTGGTGAGGTGGTACGAGACAAATGAAAATGAGCGATATTTGTTGTTTTGCATCGATCCAATTTATAAAGCGTTCTCCTCTTTTTCTCTCCAAGCTAGGATGAGAGAATATGATTTTTTTCTTATAAAGACGAAAATTTGGGGAAATTTTTTAGAAACAAAAGAGTAATTTATAAAAATATTGATTTTAATTGGTTAGTACTTAGGAAATTAAATCAGTAATTAGTAATTAGGACAAAAATGATTAGTAATTTTAGGGCGTATAATTTTGATAAGGTGATATGAGGAAATAAAAATAAAAATGATCGAAATTTGTTATTTTGTATCGATCCAATTTATAAAGCGTTTCTCTTTTTGTCTCCAAGCTGGGATGAGAGAATTCTATTTTTTTTTTTTATAAAAACGAAAATTCAGTGAAATTTTGTAGAAACAAAAGAGTAATTTATAAAAATATTGATTTTAATTCGTTAGTACTTAGGAAATTAAATCAGTAATTAGTAATTAAGAAAAAAATGATTAGTAATTTTAGGGCGTATAATTTTGATAAGGTGATATGAGGAAATAAAAATGATCTAAATTTGTTATTTTGCATCGATCCAATTTATGAAGGGCCCTCTCTCTCTCTCTCTCTCTCTTTGTCATAAAATAATATTCTCGCTTGAAAGCTTTAATGTACACGTGGATTATGCAAATTTTCGTACGAGGATCATGCATTATTCACGATCAATCTAGGAACTGATCGCGAAGACAATAAGCTCGTCTTTCGCGTACCCGAGAAATTCAACAATCTCTCTCTCTCCCTCTCTCTCGCTTGATCTCTCGTACGTGAGAGATGCGTGCTGCACAAACTTCCGGGAGAGACCTTCTTCATCGACGCGTCATTTTCCATCGTCATTAATTCCTCGCTTAATTACAAATGGGACCTTCGGTACCGCGAGTCTTTCATGCGAGGGGGTGGGATGAGGGAGAAGGAGGAGGAGAAGGAAGACGAAAAGGAAGAGGAAGAGGAGGAGGAGGGCGAATTACCTGACGAAAACGAGGAAGCGAAGGTACGTAGAAACTTTGTTTCACGTTTCTACGTAGGTGTAGCGATGCGCACGCGCGCACACACGCATATATATTTATGAAGGTACATAGAACAGGTTAAAGCTCACGCAAAGTGGAGATGCGTCGCCGGGGGGGTTCGTTCTATACCTCATACGCTGTCCCTCTCGCCCCGTATCTCATCCACCTTACCGCCAACTCGCGCTTCGTTAACGCGTGGCGTCGCTTCTCGTTTCACGGCAAAGATATACGAGGACAAAGAGCTTTTCATCCATTTTCACGTACTTCCGGGTCTCAATGACTTGCGCATACTAACTGCACCATCGGTTGATACTTCGAGAGAGAGAGAGAGAGAAAAGGAGGGGTTCAAGAGTTTGCGAAGCTCGCACCAGCCAAATTATATATACCTGTATGAATATGAGGGGAAAGTACAGGGGGGGGGGGGGAGATAGACAAGTTTAGAAATAGAATAAAGAGGGAGTGAAGTGCTTCAGAAATTATGAAGCTGAAGAGCCATCTGAAACTGAAGCCAGCAAAGTTGCGTTCTCTTTCATAAAGCGTGATAAGCATTCCATGTACATGGAATGCCCCCCCCCCCCCCCCCCCCCCCCCCCAATATGTATATATATATATTATATTATTATACATTATATTGTTATTATATTATTATTAATATATAATTATATAATATAATAATATAATACTATAATAACAATATAATATAATAATAATAATATAATGTATATTAATATAATAATTATAATATATATATTGTTATTATATTATTATTATATTATATAATAATATATATATATATATATATATATATACAGAGGGAGAGAGAGACAGTGCAGAACGTCTAGACTCCATCTGGTTCGAGACTTGGCCGCAGCGATGGCAGCATCCTACACACGCCGTGTATCGTCGTAATGTGAAAATGAAGCCGGGGCAATGTGTGCCGCGGCAGAGAATCGAATTATTCGTCGACGAGAAGGTAGAGACCACGAGGTTACCATCGGGAGGAAAAAGCTCGTAGCGCGTGTCGTATATAACGAATTTTTCCTACTCGGTACGAGGAGATAACAATGATAAGGGCGATAATAAAAATTATATTAATAATAACAATTTTTCGTGTTAATTAACAAAATTGTCGTTTTTCTTTTAAATAATATTTATATAAGAATGGAGAGGCCTTATTGCGTGTCAGCGAGAACGAGCGGTCCCTCCGTAATGTCCCGAGGGAGATTAGTTCAACAATCCTTCGCGAACACTCGAAGTTCGCTCGGAAGGTTGTTGGGCCACAACCGGTTTGTCCGTCAGCGCGAAGCCGCTTAATTACCGTCGTCGTTGTAATTGAAGTTAACGAAGAAAAGCGCGACGCGGTATAAACACACCGAAAGAGCGGTATTGTCTTCTCCGACGCGGTGAAGAGAAAGAGAACAAACACGCATAGATATATCAAAAATGTTTTCATTTGCTCGATGTTAAAGAGAGTCTTCTCCTTACAAGAAATTCGAAATTCGTTCGAGGGTCGCCGAGACGAAACAACGATTTTAATCTTTAGACTGCTGCTAAAAAAAAACTAAAGTAACTTTGTATTTATTTTCGAAATTCACAAAAAAAAAAAAAAAATTAAGTATGTTGAAAAATTTTTGACAGTGATTTTGACAGTTGACGAATGTCAAACTCAGATTTTGTCATCGAAATCGTGATCAACGACCCAACAAAAATAAACTGTGTTAGTTTTTTTCTCAAGAATTAAATTTTTTTTGCAAAGTCGTATAAATATACGACTTATTTATTTTATTTGTTTTATTTGTTTTATTTATTTTATTTGTTTTATTTATTTTATTTGTTTTATTTATTTTATTTATTTTATTTATTTTATTTATTTTATTTATTTTATTTATTTTATTTATTTTATTTATTTTATTTATTTTATTTATAAGTTGCTGACACGATTCTGTACAATATTCTTAACTGACCTCACATTATAATTTCCATATTTACCTAAAACCTTGTGAAAAAAAAAATTCTCATTTCTGTACCAATTCTTTAATTAAAATAAATACAAAATTTATAATTTGTACGATGTGAATTAAAAATTTGTATTTTTTATTTCCCTTTTTTAATTAAAAAATACACAATATCAATAATTGTATAAATATTGTATATTCGCGTTTATACATTTGTGTTATTGTAATCGCGATTTAATATTCTGCGTTACGTTTCGTATAACGTTAACGAGAATTTACCAACGACCAATCGTAATCGACATACGCAAATACGACGAGAATGCAAAGTTAAACCTGTACCATCGCGAATATTTGTTTAAATTCGTAAAATGCCCAACGAGTTGAAAACAAATCCGAATGTCCGTTAATAATTAAAACTAACGAGTAATTCCGTTTCACTGAACGAACCCTCCGCGTTTCACGTACGAGAACATCGTCTACCATGAAATATCAAATGTTAGTTCCAATTACGTTATCAACAGGACCGAGAAAAGAATAAATTTTTCTATTTTCATGAACGATCAAAACATTTTTCGAGTTCTCTGCGTTGTTCGTTATTAACGTAAAGCCGAGACGACTTTGCGCATTAAATATGGAAAGCGTGAAAGGTTTATTTCCCTCGCGAATAAATTATTCCAACAGGGAGAAGTGCGAGTCGTTGTTTTTTATTTTCAGAAAAAAAAAGAAAAAAAAAATTAAAAGAAAAACATTATTCACAAGCGATAGTCGGTTTTCTTTTACGACGAAAGAGGCGATTGGTGTCGAGGTTTGTACATAAACAAAAATGGAGCGAAGATAAAAGCGAGAGGAAGAAAAAGGACGATAAACTCGTGTCAAAAGAATGATTTGTCCCTGCGCCTCGCTATTTGACTTTTGAAATTTTCGACGAGTACAGTCGATGAAAGGTACTCGTTAAGTCAGCAGTGAAACTGTTGATAACGATTTTGTGTTTGTATACGAAGCAAGAGTTCGAGGTAGATAATACCACGTTCCTGCCTATTCCCTCTTGTCTCACTCCATACACAGGAACTAAATCCAACGAAACGACCCTTTAATTATGCACGCAAAGCCAAAGTGCATAGAGACGAAATAGAGAGGGAGAGAGACGAAGGGAAGAAACTGTAGTCACATAGAGTATGTGCATAAACGTGGCTCAGATTCTCGTTAACGAACGTGCGAAAACACACAGGAAAACTCGTGGAAGTTTGTTACATTTTTTTCTTTTTGTCAAACACGTTTTTCTCCCTTTGTTCAATTTTTTTCTTCTTTTTCTGGGCCCTGCCCCCTCTCTCTCTCGCCTTTCTCTCTCTCTCTCTGGGTATTTTCCCATGTGTATTCTCTTCGTTTATATTTCTGGAGCTCGTTTATTGCAAATCTGTATTTCCATTTTTGGCCCTGCATTTTATTGCATCTTACATTTTTTCCTATAATCTTATTATACCATAATTATATTTCTTATTTTATCTTTGTGTTTGTGTATATTGGTCTCTATACTCAGTATTTCCTATATAGTGTAATATTTATATTTCTTTGTGTGTTGCACACAATTGTTGCTCGCCACTTGCACATCTCTCCTCTCTCAAGCTCGTCGTCACTTTCCCAACGTGGTCGCGTGGCAGTCGTAAATTTCACACGAATCCAGCAAATAGAGACTACTACAGAGAGGCAAAAGAGCGTAGAGAGAGAATTGTAGCAAACGACGTATGGGACAAATGTGCTTCCAGTTGACGAATGGGGGAAGCCGTTATCGCTCGATAAATCGTTCGCGTAACGTGTTACCTGGTTGTACTGGCATTCGAATCGACTATGCACTACGAATGAGTCAAGAGAGGCCTGTGTGTAAAACCTCTCGGCGTTTTTCGGTAAAGCTGAAGTTGCGCGTGATTTAAAACTCGAACGTCATATAGAGAGAGAGAGAGAGAGAGAAAGAGAGAGAGAGAGAGAGAGAGAGAGAGAGAGAGAGAGTCGAGCTTTGGAAAACGAGACGGGCGAGAAACAAAAAAATAGAGAAAAATTGCTGGACCATTTTTCTTTTCGTCCCTTTCCCTCTCATTCTCATGCGAAATATTTTACCCAACAATTTTTTGTTTGATCATTTGTATACACGGTGTCGGAGAGAGCGAGTGTAAAAATTCGAGTCTTTCAGGTCGAGGAGTTTCGAAGATTCGAAGGAAAACTTTGTTTTTTTTTTCCGAAGAAAATTTTCAAGTAATAAAGTGAAATTACTAGTTAGCTATTAGTTTTAGGAATAATAAAAGTCGATATTTTTTTTACTCAGCATTTGATTCTCTACCATATTTTGTTATAAAAAATATAGCGTTTTGTTTAAAGAAACAAACTTGTCTTTCAAATTTTCGAAACGCCTCGACTTATGAAAAAAAATTGTAAAAGTGGACAACCCTGTATATAAACATTATTTATCAGCGAAAATATTTTTCATTGGAACACGTCAGGGACAGGGGAAAAAATTACCTCTACCCTCAACTCTTGAGTTTAACTACAAACATTTCTAGTTTGCATGTCGCAAATAGACGAGAAAATTATGCCTGGTGTAGTCGAAGATATATGAGACATAACGACAAAATTATGCGCGCGAGTATCCTTACGGTCCGGCAAAGTCGGAACAGGATTACGTACGAGGCGGCTCCTTCTTTTCTCTCAACTCCACGGTTGCTTTTTACCCTCATCCGGCACGAACAAAAAGAAAAATCACGACAAAAACTACTTCGTCGTAATTGTCTTTCTTTCCTTCGCGACGTTTTATTTCACACATTTAATGGAAAAATAAAATTGGAAAAACAAGTGTAATTAAACATCGTCTTCTTATATTGTTTATTTATTAATGAGATTTTCACTGTCGGATTATTTCGAAGATTAATTGAAAATTGAATCGATCGATAATTGCTTCGAAGTGAAAATGGAGAAAGAGGAAAGTATTATAAGGGTTGACAAGTGAAAAGGGGTTGTTTTTTATGTCTACCTCGTTGCTCTTTCGAGGATCGCGAGGGTGTAATACATCGGACGAGGAGATCGAATAACTGGAAAGCGAATGTGCGAGACACCGGCCATCTCGACTCGAGAGAAAGTTAAGCTTTTCTCGATTCCGAAAGTTAAGCTTTTTTCGAAACTACTGCTCGAGGATCTAGCCTCTACCCCACCCCCTTCCCTTTTCCTCTTTTTCCTCGCTATTTTTTTTTGCATCCCTCGCTCGCTCTTTTTCTTTTTCGTTGACTCGACCTATCTCACTTTGGCGGCGAGTGCGCACATGCAGACACACGAGGGGAGGAAAAATTGCGGCTCGTTTCGACGTTTCATTTTCTTTTCTTACTTATTCTTTCCAGATGGAAATTATCCTTAGGGTCGTTCGAAAATTTGATTGCTGTTGCTTTGAAATTTTTCACGAAATGTTTTCGTCACGATCGGAAATGTTATGACGAATTGTTCTTTATTTTTCATTCGATAATTTAGCAAACGGAGTTTCGAGAATTTCTCTTAATTTTTTTTAAATTCTGTGAGATAAAAAATCGTTTTTGTGTTATTTTTATTGAAGTTTCGATGGTTTTGTTTTTTTTTTGCCGGATGTGCGTAAAAGCAGCTGTCTTGCATCGATGCTGGAGTTGGAGCGCTCTCTCTCTCTCTCTCTCTCTCACGCGCGCGCGCGGACAGTTATAAACGAGAGAAGGACCGAAAGAGCGAACCGGAGTTCGCCGGTTGGCATGGCAACAGCTCTGCTCGCGTCCCGGCGTCTCGACGCTCGATACTAGACGACGCCCAAATCCGCCAGGACTCTGCCTCGCCTCTCTCTCTCTCTCTCTCCATCGAGCGTCCCGAAACTCGCAAGTTTACCGACAACGCGAATTCCTCGCGCGTGTAATTGACATTAATCAAAAAAGATAAATCCAAAAATGAAAAAAAGAATGAAAAAAAACTTAAAACGGTCAAACTATTTCTTCTAAATTCGACCGCTTAATTAGTAGGTTCGTTATCGCGACCGACTTTTATCCACGGGTGAGCATCAAATTCCTAATATCGACGAAATTGCTCGTTTACATTTCGTAACTTTTTCAACGTCGGCTAATTAGAGTTTGCGTTTTCTTAATATTTTTGTTATTTTTTCAAACAAGTAAGTAAGTAAGCAAAGTTTAAAGTTTTCGAGCGATAAATTCTACTACGAGGTTCAGATTTTCAAACCAATGTCTCGTTGGCTTTAATTTGACTACGAAAAATAGCCAAAATTGTGATTTTCTTTTTCACTTCACGACTAAATATTTTTGTTACTGACAATGAGTGTTTAGAGTTTGAATTTTTTTTCATCGCTGATTATCGTCGCGAGGCTTATCGAGTCGTTCGAAATGTGACTGCGAGGGCTCGGATTGTATAGCCTCTCCTGTGAACATTGTCAGAGAGAACAAGAGAGAGAGACAAGGAAGACGAGTCGAAGAAGTATCGGCGGAAGCGTGAAGGAGCCAACGAGCTTTTGTACACGAGAGAGAGAGAGAGAGAGATAGAGAGAAGAGAGAAAGCGGATCGAACCGAACACGTCGTTGTTCAGTTGTTCCGGCGGTTAAACGAGCCCAAGGTAATTCGAAACGAAGCGAGGAACCCGAGAAGACTCGGACCCGTCGAGGCGAACGAAGCCGAATGCCATAATTCGTTAACGCGCGCCTAGTACACGGTTAACTATAACTATACACATCGTATATCGCGTTTCTCGCTCATCTTCCCTCGATTCAATTTACTGCGGAGAGTGTTTAATCGCGGTGGGAGGCAATTACCGATAAAAAAGCAAAAACAAAAAAGCTTGTCGCGTTCGAGTTTTACGTTCGACCTTGTATCGAAGCCAAAACAAAAAAAAAAGGAGAACATTGATAAGAAAAAAATAAACCACGAAATGCGATTTATCCACGGCAAATGTGGAACTGGCGAAGCGCTCTTCGAGGAAGGAAATAAACAGTTTGAACGCAATTTCTAATCTTGTACGATCTCGGGCAATCGACCGACCGGATCGCCAAGCGATTGCTACCATGAACCCCTCTCTCTCTCTCTCCGGGTAAGTTTCACGGTAATATCGGCGATTTTGGTTCGATTGTTGAGGCTATTGGCGGAAAATGGTGATCTTCCTGAGAGATATCGTCCTGTACACACGCGCATACACACATATTTTATATAAATTTATATAAATATATTAATATAAATTTTATATAAATTTATATAAATATATAAATTTATATAAATATTGAAATTATTTTATATTAATTTATATAAACATATAAATTATTTTATATGAATTTATATAAACATATAAATTATTTTATATAAATTTATATAAACATATAAATTATTTTATATAAATTTATATAAACATATAAATTATTTTATATACATTTATATAAATATATAAATTACTATTTATATAAATTAGAATATCATATAATTAATAATATTTATATAACTTCTATAAAATTAAATAATTCATATAATTATAAATTTATATAAAAAAATTACTAATCGATTTAACTGTTGTATCAAAGAGGGAGAAAGGAAGCAACGAGGCTCGACACGATCCACCGTTTGGTAACATTTTCTTCTCTCTCCCACTCCTTCTTTTTCTCTCTGTTCGTAACGTCGTCTCGATCCATTTAATCCAAACGGCGAGTCGATAGTCCCGTATATACGCCCAGCGTCGGTGTTTGCCGATAACGCAAGGCAACCTCCCCCTTCACTCCGATCAACTTGCCTCCGGCAGAAAACGGGCTATGGATCGGACCTTTTCACTCCTTTTCATAGCCCACGACCGACGAACGAGAGAGAGAGAGAGAGAGAGAGAGGAGAGAAAAAAGTCGATCCTCGTCTCGTTGCAGCCTCGAGACAGAGATTGGACACGATCGGTCGGAAAGCAGGAGAATAGAGAAAAAGGGAGAGAGAGAAGTTTGTGGCTTCTCGGAGGATCCTGCAAACGAGCTGAAAGGATCAAGGATCTATATGAACGTACATAGGCACGTAGGTATACAGAAATAAAGGTGTGTATCGGAAAGCTCTGTAAGATCGTACGAATTTTCCTGTGCGATACCGAAAGCCAGGATAATCCGACTAATGCCACAAGGGTGTGAGGATAACACACGACGTCGACGAACGGTGAGAGATTTTTCCGGCGTGCCGGTAAAACGTCGAGAATTTTACTGAAAACTCGGTGAAATTTATCTTGACGTGCTTGGGAAATAAAGTGGCACACGGTTATCGGGATATTTTTCTCTTTTCGTTCTTGAACGCTTTCAGCATGAAAAAAAATAGGAGACGTTGAAATCGGATCGAAAACTGAGAATATTGTTATTCTTTTTTTTTTTTAATATTGGTGACGAAATTTTGTGTCCTTGTTGTTTTTATTCCTTCTGGGAGGTAGAAATTAGTTCTTTTATCAAATTAGTTTCTGATACGGATCTTTTTTTTTGTTTTGGGGAATTAATTACTAAAAAAAAAATTTTTTTTTTAGGTAATTTACTTTTTCAAGAAATCAATTTTGGAAAGATCTGTACATTGCTTAGCGCACAGACGTGAGTAAATATATGTAGATATCAGCAAGCAGTGGTTCGAACTTAGCGTTCAACAGTTCTGGCCGAGGGCCAAGATCTCTCCACTCTCTCTCTTATTCTCCTCGAGACTGATGAGCCCATAATTGCGTATTGTTTTACCCTCGACGAGTCTCCCTCTCTCGTCCGCTGACGCGAGTCGAGAGTAAGACGTCGTTAGAGAAAAATGCCTCTCTCTCTCTCTCTCTCCTTCATCTCTTCTTTTTCTACAAAAATATATTTATAGAGGGGAGATTGCGAATGCCCATTGTAAAAGACGTCGTCCGTATGCCGAGACAGTGATATTCGCGTTTTATTCCAGCACTGGAGAAAAAAAAGAAAAGAAAAATGCATAAAAGAACAGAAACAAAAATCGCCCCGAGACCTTCGAGCAACGCGAACAAAGTCCGAGGTTGATGAAACGGGGTCAACGCATCGACGTGCCCCCCCCCCCCCCCGACACATGAGGATTTTCCACGCAATTAATGCATCTTTTTCTCCCTCTCTCGGCTTCGAAAATAATAATACGAGATAATTTATAATTTAGTTTTAAATAATGAATAAATAAATAAAAAATGAATCTTCCACTGCAAGCTCCTTCTCCTTTAGTACAATAAAATTCATTAACTCGATCACAATCATCTCCGTAACTTCTCGGCTGAGCCTGTACTTTCCCAGGGCTTAGGTAAATCGGAAATTTACCTCTGATTACGAATGACTGGGTCACTTTTCGCTGGTACGAGAATTGATAAGTGAAAAGTCGAAAAAACGTGAAATTTTTAATTTTTTTTTTAAGAATTTCGCCCATTTGATTCGAACTATCGGAAGAATGACCGTGATTTACGTGACGTGCGAGAAATTTCTGATGGAAACAAGCAATCTTGCAGTCATTCTTGAGAACAAAATTGTCCCTGGCTCTTTTTTTGCGAGCAAACCCTTGCGGATCGAAAAATTGCGAATTGATCAATCTCGATGATCGTTATCTCAGTCTTCAGGTATCGATTCATCTTTTCTGTTCAAACCCAAAACTCGTTACAATTTATTTGATCTTTTCTCCTCCGGATGATCCGACCATCGTCGATGGATAAATCTTTTTTCACAATCCTTTCCTATCAAGCAATGTAATTTCAATTCTCGCGAGATTATCTTTGAACCGTCCAGAAAGTAAAATAGAAAAAGAAAAGATAAACCCGACACAGGCAGCTCGGAAAGCTAAGCCGGATAGTGCGAGACACTCCCGGGCTACGTGACGAGAGTCAGAAGAAAGATTGGAGAGGGTGGCCAAGAGAGGACGGAAGCCACGCTACGTCGCCCTTTGAACTTGAACGAAATTTTCTTTTATACGCGTGAGTCGGCGACTCGGGCCTCGGGCGAAATATTTATTCCGCTCGCTTCGACTCACATATTTTCGCGTATCGCCTCTTTCTCTCTCCCAGACAACGATGGTCCATGGTACGTCACGTTCGCAAGTTCGCCCTGGCAAATGGAGAGAGAGAGAGAGAACGATGGATAAAAAAAGAAGAAAAAAAAAAGAAGTGATCGTTAGAGGTTAGAGAAACCGTGTTCGTGGTCCTGGGTCGTCTCTCGCTCTTCAGTCTCGTTAAGGACCGGCTGTTACATTCGTTAGTGATCCCTCCACGGCGCATCTTCTTCACTGGAGCGAATGCGAGAGACGTAGTGAAAGAGAAAGAGAGAGAGAGAGAGAGAGCAACCCTCGAATAAATCATAACACCCTCATCTCTTTTTCGCGAGCATGCTCGCACGCGTTCACATAATCGAGATTGAAATTTCCGCGTCGTTCCGTTATCGCTCAACCGCAAAAAGACTGCGGAAAATTACCATTAAAACAAAAATGGGGAAAAAGCAGAGAAAGATCCACACCCTTATCTTTCGCTCGAATTCGCACGAAGACGTGAGAATCGTTCGTTTGGGCGTAACGATCGGTGAAAATTGAGGGAGAATATAAATCGAGCAGGTGAATTATTTCAGGACGATAAATTATCGTGATTAGTAAACGTGAAGAAGAGATTTGAGGGAGTGAAGTAAAAGAAAAAACGAATCTGAGCAAAATGAAAGAGGGGGAGGGGGCGTGGCTTGCGACCGTTTTTACGTCGAACGATTCCGGGTTACGCCCTTATGATTTTTCAGAGCTCGATACACGTTCGCATAATTCTCATCGTGAATTCGAGACTTCGTTACCACCACCTTGCCAACCCCGTGTAACCCAACCCTGACGCTCTTTTACGAATCACGCGACCGATGTAAACCACTTTTTTTTTTCATTATTTCTATCTTCGCGTATTCGAACAAATAAATGGCGAGTATGTAAAATTCTCATTCGGTAGGTAGAAGCATCATCGTGATAAAGGAGGAAACGAGAGGGACTGATCGGGAGGAAGGGAGAAAATTTAACCAGAGAAATTTGCCCGAGCGCGAGGAACAAATGGAAATTTGCACACAGCGGGAATTTTCCTCCCGAGTCGATGCAGCATTGTATTATTTCTATGGGTACGTGTGGGCATGTAAAGAGAGACGAGTGTCAGCGACGGAAAAGCATGAAATCCGGTATTCGCGCTCGAAGTACGGATATCCAAGAGTGAGAAGCTTTTATGCCGAATGTCGACTGGTATGCGTGTCTCTCATCGTGCTGCGATATCGATTCGTGGTTACTGTCGGGTAGAGAGAAGTTGATGAGTGCGAGGACATACGTGCGGTTGAAACGTTGCGGATTGTCGTTGCCGCTGCCGCATCGACTAGACAGGTGAGGCGTGTACGGTGTCACTAGAGAAACTTACGTTATGTTTACATTGTGTTCGCAAACTATTTGGATACAGAAAATATTTGTGCACTTGCCTTTGGTATGAACAAAACTGAGGTTTTTTTTTCATCGTCCTGCGATAAAAATTGGCCGAGATATTAATTCTCAAAGTTTGCAAGTTTCAAACATAACCACAAAATGCGATTGAACACGCCCCATCGATAAATGCCAACGGTCGTCGGTTCGAGTACCGCTCCGGACATTTTTTTTTTCGATCTTGACGCTTGCAGCTCAAACTTTCAAGCTATACGAAAATTCATATCGTAGTCAATTTTTATCCCAGAATAATTTCAAAGACAAGAATTGGGTATATTATGTGTATGTATAATATTACGTAGTTTATTAATATCGGAGAATGCGAATTTATCGCGATTGAGTTGATGAAGAAATTTGTAATAGAGCGGATGTTTTGTTGCCTGACTGCGAATGAGCCGAGATATTTCGTGAGCGGACAAGTTTAATCTCGAGAGGACCATTAGGGGAATGAAATCGAGATCCTGGGTAGTGGAAACGGACGAGAGGAGAGCTTAAGGTGGTACGCCTTCTCAAGAAGCAATGCGCGTTCAATGAAACCGGTTTGAGCGTCACCCCTGTTGTAGCGTGTGTCGCCTAAGAACGTACATTATATATTTGTATATATATAACTGCACACACAAATGGCGGAACATTCGAAGGGATCCCTCTTCACCGCGTGAACTGCGTTTCGCTGCACCCCATATACACACAGATACGCATATACATTTCTCGTTCAATCGGGCACGATTGCATGTGCAACGGTACGACGCATGCAGTGGTGGTGTTACGACAAGGATTATACCCGCGAGGAGAACGCGTATCTCGCCACTTGCTGGCTCGATCGACCGCGTCGGGCATCGACCGAGCGTGTCTGTCTCGTTGGATCGTCGCGACTCGATGGATATTCCTCGATTACAACGAACGGCAGAGCCCCGTTAGAGATTCTTGATAAGTGGTAGAGGACACTTTTGTCATCGATCTAGTCGACCATTTTTTAAATCTCGATTGCCCAATGGGTAAAAAGATGGGATTGGCGTTTCACAGTCGATCAGACGTTGGGGGCCCATCTCTTGATGCGGATGGTTTCTCATAAACGACACGAAATCAATCAACGTTATTTCGAACAGCGAGTTTATGAATTTCGGTCATGTTTCCAGTTATATATTCGTAAGGTTCCTTCTGAGAACGAGACGAGGATCGCGAACGACATATTGAGACGAGAATATTTGATGAATAGATAGTTAGTCGTGGAATGTTTTTAAATAAATAATCAAAAGTTTTTAATTCTTTTCGATACTATTAAGATTGTAAGTTGGCAAATTACAATTAGAGTTGGTACGGTAGTAGTGATCTTTCAATTTCATGATTTAAAAGTGAGATCTGCTATTACTGTATACGTCGAATAGCAGTAAACAAATCCAAAATTAGGACTGTCAATAGTTTTGAAAGAAAGGCGTTGAAAATCATTTTTCAAATGCTGTATCCTTATTTCGAATACAATTGCAAAACAATGTATTTTATAAACGACTGCGCTTTTTTCTCACTCGTGTTTTATCGTGCACTGCGAGATAAAAATTTAAATATTAGCTTGCTCGAACGTATAAACTATTTTTGGTTTCTCGACAAAGTTAACATTCAAGGATGAGTCACACGGCAAGCCTCGTGGAACTATACTTAATTTCGTTTCATCGTTGTCGCCTTACAACCGGACTAATGCAACTGGCATACGCGAAATAAAATTTGTAAAACGTGATTTCTCGCAGCCAATCGGCGAGTGATTTTTCTCACTACCAAATGCGAATGCGACGCGTGGACAGACATACGTGTCCCCGACACGATGCGAAAATATAATAATCGTGGTTGCGAGTGTCCGTTCACCACATGGAAGTAGAATTTTACCGACGCTGCTTCTTTCCTTCGCCAAAGTTATTCCTTTCGACAATTGCTGTTCGTCCTCTCGTCTGTATATTTCGTGTTCGGAATAGATTGTATTTTGGCTGCTCGGGACGAACAACGGTGATAGTACCTTTTTATTACTGCGGGTGTGTGATCAAAATTAGCGGTTGACGATTTCTGATCCAGGTGTAAACGTGTTTTGTCTACTAAATTAGATTTACATCCAAATGGATCGAAATTCATCGTTTTGTATGTTCGTGGCCGCGTTTATCGTGCTGTGGTCATCATCCTTTACAAACAGATATAAGGTAAAGTGAAATTTTTACTAGTGCGAGAGATATCGTTGAATATTTCTGTTCCGATGAAACTGATGGAAAACATCTTGATTTAAGCATCCTGTGTATGTCCCTCGCGAACTTCCTAAGACTTCCACAGAGATATATTTTTTCCGCACGACCTCATTTTCTTGACTTTTCTTCCATCGATAAATAAAAATGGGACATCTTGTATATGATAAGAATATCCTAA
Organism: Netelia melanura; assembly: GCA_964007305.1. Lineage (NCBI taxonomy): Eukaryota > Metazoa > Arthropoda > Insecta > Hymenoptera > Ichneumonidae > Netelia > Netelia melanura. Next base: position 6,264,556 of record OZ023254.1, on the reverse strand, counting down.
TCACGGAACTGAATATTTAACGAGTGCAGACTGATTAGATTTTAGTTTCGCCATATTTCTATTAAATGTTCATAGGTACAAGGGTTCGAGGTACCTACACGGCATCGGCAATGCAAACTCCGCGGATTCGATACTGCATGTTTGGTACGATAATTTGTAACGATCACTGTACTTGAGTAAGCTACCGAGGTATATACCTCAGTCTAATTAGTTTATTTAATAATTTGACTTGTAACGGATTATCGTTTAAACAGGGCCACGATGGATCATGCCTCGAATTAAGATGCGGTCGGTCAACGCCTGATGGGCATTTTATGGAGATTGTAATAAAACCTCAGGACGGCGTATTGAAGGGAACGAAATGCGACGAAGGCAGAGTGAGTATCGTATATTCACCATTTCACGAAATCTTGTTATTGTTGGGAAATCATTCATATGAACTCTCGATAACCGACACTGCCAGGGAGAGAAAAGGATTTTGATTAGTCCACTAAAGGGCGGAGTCTGGTCCAGTTGATCCAGAAAATCGATTTTTTTTTTGTTTGCCTGAAAATCTTCCTATACATGTGGGGAATACACTCCCAATGCAGTAACATCTTATATAAAGAAAATTACATTTACACGAGGATGAACGTCGATTTATGACAAAATATTACTATATGACAAAGTTATTGCAAAATTAAAGTCAATTTCTTGAGTCAAATTAGATTCTATGCCTGCCATTTTTTTAATCAACAATTTTTTCGTAAGCTGTGGTACATGTGCAGTCTACATTCCTACTATAATCTAACGATCTTTTTCTCATATCCGTGTTTCGGATTCGTTATGGGTATATATCTAGATATTCAAGTCACATTTTTCATAGTATTTTTTATTGTTCAAATTTATCTGTACACGTAATAAAAGTTTAGCGAACGGCAATAAGTTTTATCTTTGCCTCCTTAGGCACCCCCCCCCCCCCCCCCGCCGCCGCGCAGATTAATCATTTACAATGCCCTGCATTTATTTTCCAGATCTGCATAAATAAGAAATGTATTCCTCCACACTTGGGGCTCCCTAGATACATCGGTGATGACGAATACCATGAATGCAAGCCGGTAAGTCAACCGATACCTATATAAAGTTATAAGTAGAATAATGACGTTCCCATAAGGGACGCATTACCCCAGCAATAGATTCGACATAGTATGCAGATTTTGGATCATGCCCTTGTAAGTCATGCGGTGTTGAGGTAGCGCGGCTTGTCGACTGTCAATGAGTTTAAAAATTTTGTCGACGATCTAAAATTTTCACTACATACAACTATTTTAGACACTTTGATATCGATACCCAATTGCTTTTTTCAATATGACGAAAGGAAGTTGTTACATTTTCTGCGCATAACGACAAAGTATCACATCGATATGTATAATATGCAACGTTTCATATTCGTTTCATTTGCGTAGGCCCAACCAATAATAGTGGCATATACTCGGACAGAACAATGCCAACGGCGTGGATTCGCTGGTGTTTGTGAGGTAATATTACTTTTAACGACCACTTTAATCCCAAAAAATAATGGATCGCTGGACCTGTGTTCATTAACTAAGTTTTTCGGAATCGTCTTTTCAACAGGGTCACGCTACTGCCTGCGACGTGTTACACTGCGCCCGGAAAGAGTGTGACCGTTATTTCATTCACAAACAAATACCGATCTGGGGTGTTGAGATCGGAACGAGGTGTGGCCAAAACAAAGTAAGGGTCGTATATCACATACTATTTCATGAAATTAATGCATATGGGCTTCGAACAGCTAACATTGCCATGTCATACATATATATCCTAGATCTGCATAAATCGGGAGTGTGTCAATGTCGTCGGAGAGATGCCAGTAGCTCTAGGCGGTGATGTCATCCATCAATGTGTACAGGTACGGAATTCTTTGTAGAATATTGTACATGGGTTAATAACTAATTCATAGCTCGAATGATGCTACGATAACGCATAGTACCATATAGCTCAGGCCGATGTATGTTTTGGTTTTGGACAGATTAAGTATGTAAATTAAGTGGATTAGGATACGAGTATTTTGTACGGTTGGTATCGACTCCGATATTTCTTATCGGTGGTATATTTATGCCTAATATTATATTATAGGGTACTAGACAAACGAGATAGTCTAACAGTAGTCGTATAGGTACATCGTTACCGTTAGATTTCACTGAAAATTTGCAGAAACATTCTTTGATGTCATATGTATATGTGTGTACAATTTCAGGGGCCTTTATTGACTCAAAAATCACGATATTTATTTTTGAATATGGTCATTTTTCGCAATCTCCCATAAGAGCCCGAATGCCAGAAAAAAACGGGAATAAAATTTCAAGCCTCTTCCCAGCGATATGACTATCTTAAAATGTACAGGCATCAATACGTACCTACACAGTTTATACCGCGAAAATACTTTGTTTACACATTGTATGTCAAAAAATTGTTTCATGTGTAAATGTATTTAATCCATAGGAGAAGATATTGCCGGGTGAAGCAGTACAGACGCGCCACGAGCAATGCGTAAAACACGGCTTCGACGTTGCGTGCAGAGTGAGGCTACTTACCAATGTTCATAATTATTAATGTCACTTTCGTTCGAAATCCTTTTAAGAAAGATATGACTTTGACACATTTTAGGACGACGATCGAAATGGCAAGGCTAAGTGCAGAACGATACGCTGCGGTTATAAAATCTTTCCTGGAATGTACTTTGAGAATGTCGAAAAAACGACTGTGGCGAGCACGATACGTCCAGTGATGGGAACAAAGTGCGGTCAATTTCGTGTGAGTATCGTATGTGTGACGAACCGTATGTTTCATCGATGCTTTTTTTCTGCGTAGTACTTATCTATCTTGAGTTTACAAATCCCAAAAGGAGAATTGCATCCTTATTAATTATGATCTTGCAAATGTAATCTAACATTTCCAAATACGTTAACGCGATGTATCAATGTTCTAGACTTGTCAGATCGACGGGTGCAAACCCACGGCGCCGAACAACATGCCGACATACATCGGTAACGATATTTACCAGGACTGCTATAGACCGAACTTGCACGACAGAACAACAATCATTTAGTTATTTAGATGGGATCGACATTTGTAAGTAATATTCGTTATGTTCCAAATTATGAGATGCGCGATCGCCGACTTATAAGACGACGAATGAAGAACCAACATAAACTTATTAGGAATACGCATACCGATGGAACGGAACCAAATATTCGAAGCTCGTCAGCCTAAAGTTGCATTCTATAATCACACCGCAACGTCACCGAAACCTTGCGAGTCTTCAATCCCATTCATCGTCTTCGAGGATAATTGTGACTTTGCATTTTATCAATTACGTTATGATAATCATTATTGTAAAAACAAGTACTTATTGATTACACGTACTGTTATTTGATGAAATCCTTTGCTATTGCGAAACCTCTGTACGATGATAATAGTATAAGTGTTAAAGACGACGATATATCTGCATAATTGACAATAAAATAAAATGTTCCGAGAAAAGAAGGGCACTGTTGTCATCGATCTAGTCGACCATTTTTTAACTCCCGATCGTCCAAAGAGTAAAGGAGATGTGATCGGCGTTTCAGGGTCGATCAGATATTGGGGACCCATCTCTTGATGCAAAGAATTTTTCATAAACGACACGAAATGACTGGACGTAATTTTGTACGAAGTTATGGGTTTGAGCGAGGTTCAGGTTTCAGTAAGGTTCTTTCGGAGAAAGAGACTCGGGTCGAGGACGACATATTGAGATGAGAAAAGTTGATAAATGTTTTTCAATAATTAATAGAAACTTCTAGATTGTTTTTGATGCTATTAAAATTGTAACTTGACAAATTACAATTACGGTGGGTAGGGTGTTAGTGATCTTTCATTTTTGTGATTTAAAAGTGAATCCATTATAGCTGTATACCTCAAATAGTATGAAACGCATTGAAAATTAGGACCGCCAGTAGTTTTGAGAGAAAGGCGTTGAAAATCATTTTTCAAATGCTGTATCCTTATTTCGAATACAATTGCAAAACAATGTATTTTATAAACGACTGCGCTTTTTTCTCACTCGTGTTTTATCGTGCACTGCGAGATAAAAATTTAAATATTAGCTTGCTCGAACGTATAAACTATTTTTGGTTTCTCGACAAAGTTAACATTCAAGGATGAGTCACACGGCAAGCCTCGTGGAACTATACTTAATTTCTTTTCATCGTTGTCGCCTTACAACCGGACTAATGTAACTGGCATACGCGAAATAAAATTTGTAAAATGAGATTTCTCGCAGCCAATCGGCGAGTGATTTTTCTCACTACCAATTGGAAATGCGACGCGTGGACAGACATACGTGTCCCCGACACGATGCGAAAATATAATAATCGTGGTTGCGAGTGTCCGTTCACCATATGGAAGTAGAATTTTACCGACGCCGCTTCTTTCCTTCGCCAAAGTTATTCCTTTCGACAATAGCTGTTCGTCCTCTCGTCTGTATATTTCGTGTTTGGAATAGATTGTATTTTGGCTGCTCGGGACGAACAAAGGTGATAGTACCTTTTTATTACTGCGGGTGTGTGATCAAAATTAGCAGTTGACGACTTCTGATACAGGTGTAAACGTGTTTTGTCTACTAAATTAGATTTACATCCAAATGGATCGAAATTCATCGTTTTGTATGTTCGTGGCCGCGTTTATCGTGCTGTGGTCATCATCCTTTACAAACAAATATAAGGTAAAGTGAAATTTTTACTAGTGCGAGAGATATCGTTGAATATTTCTGTTCCGATGAAACTGATAGAAAACATCTTGATTTAAGCATCCTGTGTATGTCCCTCGCGAACATAAAAATGGGACATCTTGTATATGATAAGAGTATCATAATCACGGAACTGAATATCCAACGCGTACAGACTGATTAGATTTTAGCTTCGCGTTATTTCCACCACATGTTCATAGGTACAAGGGTTTGAGGTACCTACACGGGATCAGCAATGCAAACTCCGCGGATTCAATACTGCATGTTTGGTACGATAATTAGTAACGATCACTTTTCTTGAGGAAGCTACCGAGGTATATACCTCTATCTGATTAGTTTATTTAATAATTTGACTTCTAACGGAATATCGTTTAAACAGAGCTGCGATATGTCATGCACCGAATTAAGATGCGGTCGGTTAAGGCCTGATGGCCACTTTATGGAGATTGTAATACAACCTCAGGGCGGCGTATTGAAGGGAACGAAATGCGGCGAAGGCAAAGTGAGTATCGTATATAACACTATTTCACGAAATTTTGTTATTGTTGGAAAATCATCTATACGCGCTCTCAATAATCGACACTGCGAAGCAGAGAAAATTATCTTGATTACTCGTCTAAATGGCGGAGGTCTGGTCCGGCTCTGATCCAAAAAATTGATTTTTCTGTTTGCCTAAAAATCTAATCTTCCTATACCTGTGGTGAATACACTCCCGATGTTATAACATCTGATTTGACCTTGGAACCTAGTTAGGAGCGCAGTAGGCGCCAAGCAGATTCATTTTAAGTTTTAATTAAAGAAAATTAATTTTACACAAGTATGAACACCTCGACTTATAAACAAAATATTAATATATGACAAAGTTATTGCAAAATTAACGTCGATTTCTTGAGTCATATTACATTTTATGCCCGCCATTTTTGCAATCAACAATTAAAGCTCGCAAAGTGTGGTTCATGCGCATTCTGCATCCATACTATAATATAACGTATATATTTTTTTAATATTCGTGCTCCGGACTCGCTATATCTATATATTCGGATATTCACGTCAAAGTATTCATAGTATTTTTTTCTTATTAAAATCTACCTTTACACGTAACGAAAGTTTACCGAACGTGAATAAAATAAAAATGGCTTGACACATCCTTCGTTTGGATGTACTGGATACGGTGAAAAAAAATATGCCAATACGATCAATAGATTTCAAGAAAAAGTACATTGCAGATGAAAAAACATAACTTTTCAGGAGACACGTTTTTAGCAAAAAGTTTGAATTTCTAATGAATTGAAACGCTAACTTAAAAAATGATTTAACATACTTACATTGCTCAAAATTTCATGAAATTTGAACCGCATATCAAGAAAGACATGTACTTTCAGAAAAAAAATGCATTTTTTGACGCTGCAACATGTCGAAACTCCTTAATGTTCCAGATCTGCATAAAAAAGAAATGTATTCATTCAGACTTGGGGGTCCCTAGATACATCGGTGATGAGGAATACCACGAATGCAAGCCGGTAAGTCCACCGATACCTATATAAAGTTATAAGTAGAATAATGACGTTCCCATAAGGGATGCATTACTCGAGCAATGGCATTCGACATAGTATGCAGATTTTGGATATATCATACAAGCCCTTTGAAGGAGGTTCATCGTCTTTGGAGGTGCTTCAAATTAACATTTCTTCAAAGCTATTCAACATTTTTCGACGACTTTTTTTTAGTCTTGTTCAGAAAGACTTTATTGATAATGTTGTAGGGGTTTAGAGCATATTAGCAAAATTTTGAGGCCAAATGAAAGTCGAAAAATACCTATATTCAATGTACGTTTCAGGAACCGTACGTCCGACTTTGACCATTTTTGTTGTGTGTATATTAAAGTTTTATAAACAATGGGTCGAGCCATTTATTCGATATTTTGTTGCACAATTGTTTGACATCGTTCTGAAATTTTGTTAAAATGTTTGACCACGTTCTTTTATCTTCAAATACATTCTTCTCGGATCTGAATCGTTTAAAAAAAATTGGCTCGACGCATCCTTCTTTTGGATGTACTTGTTACGTCAAAAAAGGAAAAATATGCCGATACGATGACTAGATGTTGAGAAACGGTATATTGAAAATAGGCATTTTTCGAACCAATGATTTTCGACTTTCAATTGTTCCTAAAAATTTTCTATTTTGAATATCCTCTAAAACCCGACATAGAATTATTAATAAAGTCTTTCTGAACGAAACTAAAAAATAAATCGCCGAAATATGTTGAATAATTTGGAAGAAATCTTAATTTGAAGCAAAGAAAATCAGGTAGGAGCCTCCGATTTTGTCGAATCTCCTTAAGTCATGGGGCGTTGAGGTGGCGCGGCCGACAAAATTCTGCCGACAATCTCAAATTTTCATTAAATAAGACTATTTTGAACATTTTGATGCCGATACCGAGTCGCTTTTTTAAATATGATGCGAGGATGTTCTTAAATTTTCTGCACATAAAGACAAAGCATGACATCGATATGTTTAATACGCAACGTTTACAAAAAAACGTCGTTTCATATTCGTATTATTCGCGTAGGCCCAACCAATAGTAGTGGCATATACTCGAGGAGAACAATGCATACGGCGTGGATTCGATGGGGTTTGTGAGGTAATATTATTTTTAACGACCCCTTTACTCCCAAAAAATAATCGATCGCTGAACTTATGATTTGGGTCCATTAAATTGGATTTTCGGAATCGTCTTTTCAACAGGGCTACTCTACTGTCTGCGACGTTTTATACTGTGCCCGAGAACGATTCAACCGTTATTACCATCAGCAAATAATACCTCTCTGGGGTGTTGAGATCGGAACGGATTGTGGCGAAAACAAAGTAAGTGTCGTATATCACATTCTATTTCATGAAATCTTCATATAGTCGGAATTTAAACCTTTCACTGCGGCGCGCTCTGAGTTGAAACCATCGGGTCGCAACGATCCGACATGCGACCCGATCGGTGATCGAAACGGTACTCAGAGATTTTATAGTACTCTTAAGATTTGTTGAAGACTGCATATAAATTAACAATATTCATTTTTATTTGTTTCGAGTAGCATCTTAAACTATTTCAATTTACTTAACCGATGGTCTCGCCACAGCGTGTATAATTGCCTGCCGCAGTGAAAGGGTTAATCCGCATGGGCTGCCAACAGCTAACATTGCCACACCATACATTTATATTCCAGATATGCATAAATCAGAGGTGTGTCGATGTCGTTGGAGAGATGCCAGCAGCTCTAGGCGCCGATAACATCCTTAACTGCATGAAGGTACGGAACTCTTTGTAGAATATTGTACATAGGTTAATGATTGTTTCATAGTTCGGATGATGATTGAATAACTCATAATATCACATAGCTCACGCAGATCTATATTTTGGTTTTGGACCAATTAAGTATGCAAATTAAGTGGATTAGGATACGACTATTTTGTACGATTGGGTATCGATTCCAATATTTCTTATCGGTGGTAAATTTACGTCTAATGTTATATTATAGGTTACTAGTCAGACGAGAGTCTTAAAATGTATGTGGATCAATACGTACCACCTCAGCTTATATCACGAAAAAGCTTTATTTGCATAATGTTTAATGTTTAAATGCATTTATTCCATAGAGAAAGGCGTCTGAGGGTAACCGAGTAAAAACGCGTCACGAGCAATGCGTAGAACATGGCTTCGACGTTGCATGCAAAGTGAGACACTTATCAATGTTCATAATAAATTATTAATGTGACTTTCGTTCGAAATCCTTTTAAGAAAGATATGACTTTGACACGTTTTAGGACGAAAATCGACGCCCCGATGCACGATGCAAACTGTTACGCTGCGGTTATAAAATCTTTGGTGAAATTTACTTTGAGAATATTGAAAGGACTAGTTCAGCGAGCAAAGTATACCCAACGACTGGAACAAAGTGCGGTGAACTTCATGTGAGTATCGTGTGTATGACGTATCTTATGGTTCATTGATAATTTTTTTCTGCGTGGTACTTGTTGTTTATCGCGAGTTTCAAATTTCCAAAAGGGGAATTGCCTCTTTATTAATTATGATCTTGCAAATGTAATCTAACATCTGTAAATACGTTAGCGCGATGTATCAATGTTCTAGACTTGTCAGCTCAGGATGTGCAAGGCCACGGCGCCGACAAAAATGCCGACATACATTGGCAACGATATTTACCATGACTGCTATAAACCGAACCGGCTTGACAAAACGATTTATTAGTTATTCAGATGGGTTCGGAATTTGTAAGTAATATTCGTTATGTCCCAAATCATGAGATGCATGATCGTCGACTTAAGTACAAAACAGCGAATGAGAAACAAACATATACTTATTGGGAATACACGTACCGATGGAAGGGAATTGAATATTCGAAGATCGTCAGCCTAAAGTTACATCCTACAGTCACATCGCAATGAAACCTTGCGCAATGAAACCTTAGATCCATACGTCATCTTCCGGGATAATTGTGACTTTACGTTTTATCAATTATGTTATGATAATCATAGTGTAAAAACGAATACTTATCGATTACACGGACCTCCAAGTAATCCGTTATTTGAGGAAATTGCTTGCTGTTGTCAAACCTCCGTATGATAATATTGGTGTAAGCTTTGAGAACCACGATATAACTGTATCGTTGACAATAAAATAAAATGTCTGAAGAAAGAATGGACACTTTGTCATCGATTTAGTCGACCGTTTTTTCACTCCCGATCGTCCAAAGAATAAAGGAGATGTGATCGGTGTTTCGCAGTTGATCAGATGTTGGGGGCCCATCTCTTCATATAGAGGATTTCTCATAAACGACACGAAAAGACTGGACCTAATTTTGTACGGCGAGTTTATGGGTTTCAGTCATATCGGTTTCCAGCTATATATTCGCAAGGTGGTTCCTTCGGAGCACGAGAGGCGGATCAAGGAAGACGTATTGAGATGAGAAAAATTGATGAAACGACGGTTACTTGTAGAATGCTTTTCAATATGTAAGTGCTAAGATGCACTTGGTGGTAAGTAGCAGCGATCACATTGCCCGAAAAGATAGGTAAATAAGAACTGAGCGGAGTACCGCCGCTACCCTCTCATGCCCCTCCTCGTAAAACCGTACGAACAAAGAGGACGCGCAGCGCGAAAGACGCGTAGCGCGAGAGACGAGGCAGTTAGTCTCATGTTAGGGAGACAGTCAGTCGATTATCGAGAGCATATTAGACCCCGGATTATACACCCCTTTGTTTAATAAAGAATTTCCTGAGTTCTCCGATTAGTATTATTTTACGATAACCACCCGCTCCTTATTACCTCCTACAAATAAATAATTGAAATTTCTAGATTGTTTTCCATGTTATTAAAATTGTAACTTGACAAATTACAATTACAGTGGGTAGGGTGTTAGTAATCTTTTATTTTTATGATTTAAAAGTCAAATCATTATAACTGTATACTTCAAATAGTATGAAACATTTCGAATACAGTTTTTTCTCGCTCGGGTGTTCACGCACTCTACGAGATAAGAATCGAAGTTCCAGCTTATTCGAACGCATAAACTATTTTTCTTTACCCGACAAAGTTAACATTCAAGGAGTAGGGATGCGTCACACGGCAGGCCTCGTGGAACTATACTTAATTCCGTTTCATCGTTTTCGCCTTACAACCGGACTAATGCAACTGGCATACGCGAAATAAAATTTGTAAAACGAGATTTTTCGCAGCCAATCGGCGAGTGATTTTTCTCACTACAAATTGCAAATGCGACGCGTGGACAGACATACGTGTCCCCAACACGATGCAAAAATATAATAATCGTGGTTGCGAGCGTCCGTTCACCATATGGAAGTAGAATTTTACCGACGCCACTTCAATTTCTTCTTCAAAGTTATTCCTTTCGACAAAAGCTGTTCGTCCCCTCGTTTGTGTATTTTGTATTCGGAATAGATTGCATTTTAGCTGCTCGGGACGATTGAACATAGTACATTGTTATTACTGCTGGTGTGTGATCAAAATTAGCTGTTGACAATTTCTGATCAGGTGTAAACGTGTTTTGTCTATTAAATCAGATTTAGATCAAAATGGATCGAAATGTATCCTTTTGTATGTTTGTGATCGCGTTTATCGTGTTGTGCTCATCGTCGTTTACAATCAGATATAAGGTAATATGAAATTTCTATTAGTGCGATACATATCGTTGAATATTTCTGTTCCGATGAAACTGATAGAAAACATATTGATTGAAGCACCCTGTGTACGTCCCTCGCGAACATAAGACTTCCATAGAGACATATTTTTTTCGCACGACCTCAGTTTCTTGACTTTTCTTCCATCGATAAATAAAAATGGGACATCTTGTATATGATAAGAGTATCCTAATCACGGAACTGAATATTTAACGAGTGCAGACTGATTAAATTTTAGTTTCGCGTTATATCCATCAAATGTTCATAGGTACAAGGGTTCGAGGTACCTACACGGGATCGGCAATGCAAACTCCGCGGATTCGATATGGCATGTTTGGTACGATAATTTGTAACGATCACTTTTCTTGAAGAAGCTACCGAGACATATATGTACCTTTGTCTCATTAGTTTGTGTAATAATTTGACTTGTAATGGAATATCGTTTTAACAGAGCTGCGATATGTCATGCGTCGAATTAAGATGCGGTCGGTTAAGGGCTGATGGGCATTTTATGGAGATTGTAATAAAACCTCAGGGCGGCGTATTGAAGGGAACAAAATGCGCCGAAGGCAAAGTGAGTATGGTATATGATATATAGTCCTATTTCACGAAATGTTGTTATTGTTGGAAAAGCTGATCTAAAAAATCGATATTTTTGACTTGCTTTAAAAATCGTCGGATACATGTGGGAAATACCCTCCCAATATTATAATATCTGATTCGACCTTGAAACATAGTTATGAGCGGTAGGCACCAAGCGGGTTCATTTCAAGTTTAAATTGAAGAACATTAAATTTACACGAAGATGAACCTTGACTTGTGAAAAAATATTAATATATGAGAAAGTCATTGCAAAATTAAAGTCGATTACTTGAGTTAAATTACATTCTATGCCCGCCATTTTTGCACTCAACAATTTTTTCGCAATCCGTGGTTCATGCGTATTCCTTCATTCCTACTATACCATAACCATCTTTTTTTAGTATTCTTGTTTCGGATTCACGATGGGTATACACATCTAGCTATCCGAGTCAAATTTGTCATTTTATTTTTTATTATTCATATTTACCTCTACACGTAACAGAAGTTTAGCGAACGGAAATAAATTTAATCTTTGCCATTTTAGATCCCCCCGCCCCCCGTGGAGGATTAATTATTTACAAAGCCCTGCATTTATGTTCCAGATATGCATAAATCGACAGTGTGTTCATCCAGTCTTGGAGTTCCCTAGATACATCGGTAATGACGAATACGATGCATGCAAGCCGGTAAGTCAACCGATATCTATATGAAGTTATAAATAGAATAATGACATTCTCATAAGGGATGCGTTACCCGAGCAATGCATTCGACACAGTATGCAGATTTTGGATCATGCTCGTATAAGTCATGCGGTGTTGAGGTTATGCGGCTAGTCGACTGTCAATGACTTTAAAAATTTTGTCGACGATCTAAAATTTTCATTATATACAACTATTTTAGACACTTTGATGTCTTTACCCAATCGCCGTTTTAAGTACGACGCAAGAAAGTTCATACATTTTCTCCACATAAAGACAAAGTATCAAATCGATATGTATAATATGCAACGTTAACAAAAAAACGTCGTTTCATATTCGTTTCATTTGCGTAGGCCCAACCAATAACCGTGACATATACTCGGACACATCAATGCAAACGGCGTGGATTTGATGGTGTTTGTCGGGTAATATTACATTTAACGACCACTTTAATCCCAAAAAATAATCAATCGCTGGACCTGTGTTCATTAACTTGGATTTTTGGAATCGTCTTTTCAACAGGGTGAAGATACTGCCTGCGGCGCTTTACACTGCGCTCGACGAGACTTTCCGCGTTATTTATATCAGAAAATAGTACCTCGCTGGGGTGTCGAGATCGGAACGCACTGTGGCGAAAACAGAGTAAGTGTCGTATATCATATTCGATTTCATGTAATCTTCATATAGTCGGCAATTAATCCACATCAGCTTTCAACATCTAACATTGCCACGCCATACATTTATATTCCAGATCTGTATAAATCAGAAGTGTGTAGATGTCGTCGGAGAGATGCCAATAGCTATAGGCGGTGATAACATCCTTAACTGCATAAAGGTATGGAACTCTTTGTAGAATATCGTACATAGGTTGATGATTGTTTCATAGCTCGGATGATGCCACAATAACGCATAGTACCACATAGCTCACGCAGATGTATGTTTCGGCTTTGGACCAATGTGTATAAATAAAGTGAATTAGGATACGAGTATTTTGTGCGGTTGATATCGATTCCGATATTTCTTATCGGTGGTATATTACCGTCTAATATTATATTATGGGGTACTACAGAGACGAGATAGTGGTAGTCGGTAGTGGTATCGTTACATCATTTCCGTTAGATTTCACTGAAAATTTGCAGAAACGTTCTTTGATTTCATATGTATATATGTGTAAAATTTCAGGGGCCTTTAACGGCTCAAAAATCACGATATTTATTCTTGAAAATCGTCATTTTCCGCAATCTCCCATAAGAACCCGTGTTAAACATCTCAGCATTATACAATGAGTATCTCGATCATTTGGTCGATGAAGCGTGTTGAAATTTTGCACGCATTCATATATGTCATCAAAAAAGCTTCCACTATTTTTTATAACAAATTTCATGAAAAAAAAATTCATGATTTTGTTCATTATATAACCAAATAAAGTTTACGTAGGATCAAATTGAATTTTGAGTATGTTGTTCATTAATCGATTTGTAACAATGTTTCTCAATGAACTTAAACGCTCAGACCAGTCCACTTGGAATGTGAGAAAGACGGGAATAAAATGTTAATCCTCTCCCTAGCGATGCGACTACTATAAAATGTACATGGATCAATACGTTCCGACTCATCTTATATCACAAAAATACTTTGTTTACACATTGTCTGTCAAAAAATAGTTTCATGTTTAAATATATTTATTCCATAGGTCCGGCCATTACCGGATGAAGCAGTTAAGACGCGTCACGACCAATGCTTAGCTCAAGGCTTAGACGTTGCATGCAAAGTGAGGTTACTCATCTATGTTCATAATTATTAAGACTTACGTTCGAAATCCTTGTAAGAAAGATATGACTTTGACACGTTTTAGGGCCAAGATGGAAATCCCGACGCTTCGTGCACCCGCTTACGCTGCGGTTATAAAATCTTTCCTGGATTTTACCTTGAGCTTGCCGAAAACAGGCAAGAATTGGGCAGAATAACCCCAATGACAGGAACAAAGTGCGGTGAACTACGTGTGAGTACCGTATTTGTGACGTATCTTATGTTTCATTAATAATTTTTTTCTGCGTGGTACTTGTCTATCGCGAGTTTCATATTCCCAAAAGGGGAATTGCCTCCATATTAATTATGATCTTGCGAACATAATCGAGCATCTCTAAATACGTTAACGCGATGTATCAATGTTTTAGACTTGTCAAAGACAGAAGTGCAAGGCCACGACGCCGGCACAAATGCCGACATACACTGGTAGCGATCTTTACCACGACTGCTATCAAACGAATTTGGGGGACAGAATAACAATCGTTTAGTTATTTAGATGGGTTCGGAATTTGTAAGTAATATTGGTTGTATCCCAAATCATGAGACGCATGATCGCCACCTTAAGTATAAAACGGACAATGAAGATCAAACATATACTTATTAGGAATACACATACCGATGGAAGGGAACCGAATATTCGAAGCTCGTCAGCCTATACTTAGATTCTATAATCACATTGCAACATCAAGGAAACCTTGCAGGTATTACATCCATTCATCATCTTCGGAGAATATCATGATTCTGCGTTTCATCAATTATGTTATGATAATCATATTGTAAAAACAAGTACTTATTGATTACACGGACCATCAACTAATTTGTTATTTTATGAAATTCTTTGCTATTGCCACACTTCTGTATGACAATTTAGTATGCGTGTTAAAGACGACAATATATCTGTGTAGTTGACAATAAAATAAAATGTCCCAAGAAAAGAAGGACACTTTTGTCATCGATCTAGTCGCCTATTTTTTAACTCCCGATCGTCCAAGAAGTAAAGGAGATGCGATTGGCGTTTCAGAGTCGATCAGATTTTGGGGACCCACCTCTTAATGCAGAGAATTTCTTATGAACGACACGAAATGACTGGACGTAATTTTGTACGGTGAGTTTATGGGTTTGAGTGAGGTTCACGTTTCACTAAGGTTCGTTCGCAGAAAGAGACGCGGGTCGAGAACGATGTATTGAGATGAGAAGAGTTGATGAAACGACGGTTAGTTGTGGAATGTTTTTCAATAAATAATGGAAATTTCTATATTGTTTTCTATGCTATTAAAATTTTAACTTGAAAAATTACAATTACAGTGAGTAGGTCGTTAGTGATCTTTCATTTTTATGATTTAAAAGTTAAGCCATTGTAGCTGCATACCCGAAATAGTATGAAACAAATCCAAAATTAGGACTTAGTAATTTTGAGAGAAAGGCGTTGAAAGTAATTTTTCAAATGCTGTTTTGATTTCGAGTAGGTACAATTGCAAAACAATGTATTTGATAAACGACTGCACATTTTTCTCGCTCGTGTTTTATCGTGCACTGCGAGATAAAAGTTTAAATACTAGCTTGGTCGAACGTATAAACTATTTGTCGTTTCCCGATAAAGTTAATATTTAAGGATGAGTCATACGGCAAGCCTCGTGGAACTATACTTAATTTCGTTTCATCGTTGTCGCCTTACAACCGGACTAATGCAACTGGCATACGCGAAATAAAATTTGTAAAACGAGATTTCTCGCAGCCAATCGGCGAGTGATTTTTCTCACTACCAATTGCAAATGCGATGCGTGGACAAACATACGTGTCCCCGACACGATGCAAAAATATAATAATCGTGGTTGCGAGTGTCCGTTCACCATATGGAAGTAGAATTTTACCGACGCTGCTTCTTTCCTTCGCCAAAGTTATTCCTTTCGACAATAGCTGTTCGTCCTCTCGTCTGTATATTTCGTGTTCGGAATAGATTGTATTTTGGCTGCTCGGGACGAACAAAGGTGATAGTACCTTTTTATTACTGCGGGTGTCTGATCAAAATTAGCGGTTGACGATTTCTGATCCAGGTGTAAACGTGTTTTGTCTACTAAATTAGATTTACATCCAAATGGATCGAAATTCATCGTTTTGTATGTTCGTGGCCGCGTTTATCGTGCTGTGGTCATCATCCTTTACAAACAAATATAAGGTAAAGTGAAATTTTTACTAGTGCGAGAGATATCGTTGAAGATTTCTGTTCCGATGAAACTGATGGGAAACATCTTGATTTAAGCATCCTGTGTATGTCCCTCGCGAACATAAGATTTTAACTATAAGATACTTTTTTCCACACAGCCTCATTTTCTTGACTTTTCTTAAATTGATAAATTAAAATGGGACATGTTGTAGATGATAAGAATGTTATAATCACGGAACTGAATATCTAACGCGTACAGACGGATTAGATTTTAGTTTTGCGTTAATTCCATCAAATGTTCGTAGGTACAAGGGTTCGAGGTACCTACACGCTATCAGCAATGCAAACTCCGCGGATACGATATGGCATGTTTGGTACGATAATTTGTAACCATCACTTCTCTTGAAGAAGCTACCGAGATATATACCTCTGTCTCATTAGTTTGTTTAATAATTTGACTTCTAACGGAATATCGTTTAAACAGAACTGCGATATGTCATGCGCCGAATTAAAATGTGGTCGGTTAAGGGCTGATGGACATTTTATGGAGGTTGTAATAATACCTCAGGGAGGCGTATTGAAAGGAACAAAATGCGCTGAAGGAAAAGTGAGTATGGTATTTAACACTATTTCACGAAATTTGGTTATTGTTGGAAAAGTTGGTCTAAAAAATCGATACTTTTTGTTTGCTTAAAAATCTTCGGATACATGTGGGAAATACCCTCCCAATGTTATAACATCTGATTCAACCTAGAAACATAGTTATGAGCGTTAGGCACCAAGCAGGTTCATTTCAAGTTTAAATTAAAGAACATTAAATGACGAACACGGAGATGAACCTTGACTTGTGAAAAAATATTAATATATGACAAAGTTATTGCAAAATTAAAGTCGATTACTTGAGTTAAATTACATTCTATGCCCGCCATTTTTGCAATCAACAATTTTTTCGCAACCCGTAGTTGATGCGTATTCCTACATTCCTACTATAACCATCTTTTTTTAGTATTTCTGTTTCGGATTCACTATGGGTATATATATCTAGCTATTTCAGTCAAATTTTTCATTTTATTTTTTATTATTCATATTTACCTCTACACGTAACAGAAGTTTAGCGAACGGAAATAAATTTAATCTTTGCCATTTTAGACCCCGCCCCCCGTGGAGGATTAATTATTTACGAAGCCATGCATTTATGTTCCAGATGTGCATAAATCGACAGTGTGTTCATCCAGTCTTGGAGTTCCCTAGATACATCGGTAATGACGAATACGATGATTGCAAACCGGTAAGTCAACCGATACCTATATGAAGTTATAAGTAGAATAATGACGTTCCCATAAGAGATGCATTACCCGAGCAATGCATTCGACATAGTATGCAGATTTTGGATCATGCTCGTATAAGTCATGCGGTGTTGAGGTGACGCGGCTAGTCGACTGTCAATGACTTTAAAAATTTTGTCGACGATCTAAAATTTTCATTATATACGACTATTTTAGACACTTTGATGTCTGTACCCAATCGCCTTTTTAAGTACGACGCAAGAAAGTTCTTACATTTTCTCCACATAAAGACAAAGTATCAAATCGATATATATAATATGCAACGTTTACAAAAAAACGTCGTTTCATATTCGTTTCATTTGCGTAGGCCCAACCAATAACGGTGACATATACCCGAACACATCAATGCATACGGCGTGGATTCGATGGTGTTTGTGGGGTAATATTACTTTTAACGACCACTTTAATCCCAAAAAAATAATCGATCACTGGACCTATGTTCATTAACTTGGATTTTCGGAATCGTCTTTTCAACAGGGTTACTCTACTGCCTGCGACGTTTTAAACTGCGCCCGAAAACACAATAACCGTTATTACTCTCAGAGAATAATACCTCGCTGGGGTGTCGAGATCGGAACGCATTGTGGCGAAAACAAAGTAAGAGTCGTATATCACATACTATTTCATGAAATCTTCACATAGTCGAAAATTAATGCACATGGTCGTAGAACACCTAACATTGCCATGCCATACATAGTTCATTGAAATGTTACACTGACCCTGCATTTATCAAAGTCAGCAATTTTCTTTTTCTGGTGAATGAGGGGGGGCTGAAAAGATTAAGTCCAAGTTTGTGGGGTTGTAACGCTTGAGGAAAATCCGCTATCTTGAAAAAAACGGTGAAATAATTTTTGCAAAATAACTATGAAACTATCCACCGCGCAAGAAAATTATTATTGTTGTTTTTTGGAGGAAATGAAATTCTTTACAAATCAGTTCTCTTGATTTTTTGTCGCAAAATCAAAAATACCAAAGTTATTAACAAACAACGACAAAAAATTAGGGAGTAATTTCCTTTAAGTCGCTCTAATTTTTTGTTTTTGCATTTTTCAGAAAAATATGTTCAATGCCTTTCGATAGAATACCTTATAGCGGACAAATTTCAATATAAATATGTCAACTTTTGTTTATTTATAAATATTTTACAGTGCTGCAAAGATAAGTATCGGAGTACTCGAAAATAGACATCGTTATTTGTTAATAACTTTGGTATGTTTGATTTTTCGACAAGTCAAGAGAGAAAGTTCGTAGAGAATTTCATGTCCTACAAAAAAAAAACGACTTAAAAATTTTCTTGCGCGGTGGGTAGTTTCATTGTTATAATCCAAACACTGGTTTACCCCTTTTTCAAGATGGCGCGTTTTCCTAAAGGGTTACAACCCCACAAACTTGAACTTAAGCATCCAATACCATCCCCTGTGCATACAAAAAATTGCTGACATTGATAAATGCAGGGTTAGGCCTTATTTTTGTAACACTTCAATGAACTAAAATTTATATTGTAGATCTGCATAAATCAGAAGTGTGTCGATGTCGTCGGAGAGATGCCAACAGCTCTAGGCGGTGATAACATCTATAACTGCGAGAAGGTACGGAACTCTTTGTAGAATAGCACATAGTGCCTACATAGGTTAATGATTGTTTCATAGCTCGGATGATGCCACAATAACGCATAGTACCATATAGCTCACGCGGATGTATGTTTTGGTTTTGGACCAATTAAGTATGTAATTGGTCCAAATGTCATACGTATATGTGTGTAAAATTTCAGGGGCCGCTATCGGCTCAAAAATCACGATATTTATTCTTGAAAATCGCCATTTTTCGTAAAGTCCCATAAGAGCCCGAATGTGAGAAAACACGGGAAAAAAATATTTACATATTGTTTGTCAAAAAATTGTGTCATGTTTAAATGTATTTATTCCATAGGCCAATATATTACCGCCGGGTCGAGCAGTGAACACGCGTCACGAGCAATGCTTAGCTCATGGCCTCGACGTTGCATGCACAGTGAGGCTACTTACCAATGTTCATAATTATTAATGCGACTTTCGTCCGAAATCTTTTTAAGAAAGATACGATTTTGACACATTTTAGGACGAAGATCGAAGGCCCAGCGCTAAGTGCAAACACTTACGCTGCGGTTATAAAATTTTGCCTGGAATTTACTTTGAGACTGCCCAGTCAAGGTCAGGATCGAACAGAGTATACCCGGCGACTGGGACAACGTGCGGTGAATTTCATGTGAGTATCGTATGTGTGACGTACCGTATGGTTCATCGATGCTTTTTTTCTCCATAGTACTTATCTATCGTGAGTTTACAAATCGTAAAAGGGCGATTGCCTCCTTTATAATCTTGCAAACGTAATCGCAAATAAGTTAACGCGATGCATCAATGTTCTAGACTTGTCAAAAACAGAAGTGCAAGGCCACGACGCCGGCAGAAATGCCGACATACACCGGGAACGACATTTACCACGACTGCTATACAGTAAATCGGCACGACAGAACAATAATCCCGTCTAGTTAGTTAGATGTGTTCGACATTTGTAAGTAATATTCGTTATGTTGCAAATGATGAGATACACGACTTATAAGACGACGAATGAATAACCAACATAAACTTATTAGGAATACACGTACAGATGGAAGGGAACCGAATATTCGAAGCTCGTCAGTCTAAAGTCAATTCTATAATCACATCGCAACGTCAACGAAACCTTGCGGGTCTAAAATCCACTCATCGTCTTCGGGGATAATTGTGACTTTGCGTTTTATCAATTATGTTATGATAATCACTATTGTAAAAACAAGTACTGATTGATTACACGGACCTCCAAATATGTTATTTGATGAAATCCTTTGCTATTGCGAAACCTCTGTATGATGATATTAGTGTAAGTGTTAAAGACAACAATATATCTGTATAGTTGACAATAAAATAAAATGTCCCGAGAAAAGAAGGACACTTTTGTCATCGATCTAGTCGAGCATTTTTTAAATCCCGATCGTCCAAAGAGTAAAGGAGATGCGATCGGCGTTTCGCAGTCGATCAGATGTTGGGGGGCCCATTTCTTCATATAGAGGATTTCTCTTAAAGGACACGAAATGACTGGACGTAATTTTGTACGGCGAGTTTATGGGTTTCAGTCATATCGATTTCCGGCTATACATTCGCAAGATGGTCTCTTCGGAGCACGAGAGGCGGATCAAGGACGACGTATTGAGATGAGGAAAATTGATGAAACGCCGGTTAGTTGTAGAATGCTTTTCAATAAATAATCGAAATTTCTAGATTGTTTTCCATGCTATTAAAATTGTAACTCGACAAATTGCAATTACGGTGGGTAGGGTGTTAGTGATCTTTCATTTTTATGATTTGAAAGTGAAGCCATTATAGCTGTATACCTCAAACAGTATAAAACAAATCCAAAATTAGGACTCAGTAATTTTGATTTCGAGTAGGTACAATTGCAAAACAATGTATTTTATAAACCAGTGCGCTTTTTGCTCGCTCGTGTTTTATCGTGCACTGCGAGATAAAAGTTTAAATACTAGTTTGGTCGAACGTATGAACTATTTTTCGTTTCCCGACAAAGTTAACATTCAAGGATGAGTCACACGGCAAGCCTCGTGGAACTATACTTAATTTCTTTTCATCGTTGTCGCCTTACAACCGGACTAATGTAACTGGCATACGCGAAATAAAATTTGTAAAACGAGATTTCTCGCAGCCAATCGGCGAGTGATTTTTCTCACTACCAATTGCAAATGCGATACGTGGACAAACATACGTGTCCCCGACACGATGCGAAAATATAATAATCGTGGTTGCGAGTGCCCGTTCACCATATGGAAGTAGAATTTTACCGACGCCACTTCATTTCTTTTCCAAAGTTATTCCTTTCGACAAAAGCTGTTCGTCTTATCGTTTGTGTATTTTGTATCCGGAATAGATTGCATTTTAGCTGCTCGGGAGGATCGAACATAGTACATTGGTATTACTGCTGGTGTGTGATCAAAACTAGCTGTTGAAAATTTCTGATCCAGGTGTAAACGTGTTTTGTCTACTAAATCAGATTTAGATCAAAATGGATCGAAATATATCGTTTTGTACGTTTGTGATCGCGTTTATCGTGTTGTGCTCATCGTCGTTTACAAGCAGATATAAGGTAATATGAAATTTCTATTAGTGCGAGACATATCGTTGAATATATCTGTTCCGATGAAACTGATGGAAAACATCTTGATTTAAGCATTCTGTGTATGTCCCTCGCGAACATAAGACTTCCACCAAGACATATTTTTTTCGCACGACCCCATTTTCTTGACTTTTCTTCCATCGATAAATAAAAATGGGACAACTTGCAGATGACAAGAATATCATAATCACGGAACTGAATATCAACGCGTAGAGACTGATTAGATTTTAGTTTTGCGTTAATTCCATCAAATGTTCCTAGGTACAAGGGTTCGAGGTACCTACACGCTATCGGCAATGCAAACTCCGCGGATTCGATATGGCATGTTTGGTACGATAATTTGTAACCATCACTTTTCTTGAAGAAGCTACCGAGACATATACCTTTGTCTCATTAGTTTGTTTAATAATTTGACTTGTAATGGAATATCGTTTAAACAGGGCCACGATGGATCATGCCTCGAATTAAGATGCGGTCGGTCAACGCCTGATGGGCATTTTACGGAGATTGCAATAATACCTCAGGGAGGCGTATTGAAAGGAACAAAATGCGACGAAGGCAAAGTGAGTATGGTATATGATATATAGTCCTATTTCACGAAATTTTGTTATTGTTGGAAAAGTTGATCTAAAAAATCGATATTTTTTGCTTGCTTAAAAATCGTCGGGTACATGGGGGAAATACCCTCCCAATATTATAACATCCGATTCGACCTTGAAACATAGTTATGAGCGGTAGGCACCAAGCAGGTACATTTCAAGTTTAAATTGAAGAACATTAAATTTACACGAAGATGAACCTTGACTTGTGAAAAAATATTAATATATGACAAAATTATTGCAAAATTAAAGTCGATTACTTGAGTTAAATTACATTCTATGCCCTCCATTTTTGCACTCAACAATTTTTTCGCAACCCGTGGTTCATGCGTATTCCCACATTCCTACTATAACATAACCATCTTTTTTTAGTATTCATGTTTCGGATTCGCGATGGGTATATATCTAGCTATTCCAGTCAAATTTGTCATTTTATTTTTTATTATTCATATTTACCTCTACACGTAACAGAAGTTTAGCGAACGGAAATAAATTTAATCTTTGCCATTTTAGATCCCCCCCGCCCCCCGTGGTGGATTAATTATTTACGAAGCCCTGCATTTATGTTCCAGATATGCATAAATCGACAGTGTGTTCATCCAGTCTTGGAGTTCCCTAGATACATCGGTAATGACGAATACGATGAATGCAAGCCGGTAAGTCAACCGATACCTATATGAAGTTATAAGTAGAATAATGACGTTCCCATAAGGGATGCGTTACCCGAGCAATGCATTCGACATAGCATGCAGATTTTGGATCATGCCCGTATAAGTCATGCGGTGTTGAGGTGGTGCGGCTAGTCGACTGTCAATGACTTTAAAAATTCTGTCGACGTTCTAAAATATTCATTATATATAACGATTTTAGACACTTTGATGTCTATACCTAATCGCTTTTTTAAATACGACGCAAGGAAGTTCTTACATTTTCTCCACATAAAGACAAAAGTATCACATCGATATATTTAATATCCAGCGTTTATAAAGAAAAACGTAGTTTCAGAATTGATTTATTTCTGTAGGCACAACCAATAACAGTGACATATACTCGGTCATCACAATGCCAACGGCATGGATTCGATGGTGTTTGTGAGGTAATATTACTTTTAACTACCACTTTAATCCGAAAAAATAATCGATCGCTGGACCTTTGTTAATTAACTTGGATTTTCGAAATCGTCTTTTCAACAGGGTTCCTCTACTGCCTGCAGCGTTTTACACTGCGCCAGAAAACACAATAACCGTTATTACTCTCAGAAAATAATACCTCGCTGGGGTGTCGAGATCGGAACGCATTGTGGCGAAAACAAAGTAAGAGTCGTATATCACATACTATTTCATGAAATCTTCACATAGTCGAAAATTAATGCACATGGTCGTAGAACACCTAACATTGCCATGCCATACATAGTTCATTGAAATGTTACACTGACCCTGCATTTATCAAAGTCAGCAATTTTCTTTTTCTGGTGAATGAGGGGGGGCTGAAAAGATTAAGTCCAAGTTTGTGGGGTTGTAACGCTTGAGGAAAATCCGCTATCTTGAAAAAAACGGTGAAATAATTTTTGCAAAATAACTATGAAACTATCCACCGCGCAAGAAAATTATTATTGTTGTTTTTTGGAGGAAATGAAATTCTTTACAAATCAGTTCTCTTGATTTTTTGTCGCAAAATCAAAAATACCAAAGTTATTAACAAACAACGACAAAAAATTAGGGAGTAATTTCCTTTAAGTCGCTCTAATTTTTTGTTTTGGCATTTTCTATCGAATAAATTTCAATATAAATATGTTAACTTTTGTTTATTTATAAATATTTTACAGTTCTGCAAATGCAAGTATCGGAGTACTCGAGAATAGACATCGTTATTTGTTAATAACTTTGGTATTTTTGATTTTACGACAACAAGTCAAGAGAGCAAATTCGTAGAGAATTTCATTTCCTACAAAAAAAATGACTTAATAACTTTCGTGTGCGGTGGGTAGTTTCATTGTTATAATGCAAATCTGGTTTACCCCTTTTTCAAGATGGCGCGTTTTCCTAAAGGGTTACAACCCCACAAACTTGGACTTAAGCATCCTATACCATCCCCTATGCATAAAAAAAAATTGCTGACTTTGATAAATGCAGGGTTAGGCCTTATTTTTGTAACACTTCAATAAACTAACATTTATATTCTAGATCTGCATAAATCGGGAGTGTGTCAATGTCGTCGGAGAGATGCCAACAGCTCTAGGCGGTGATAACATCCGTAACTGCATGAAGGTACGGAACTCTTTGTAGAATATAGTACATAGGTTAATGATTGTTTCATTGTTCGGATGATGCCACAAGAACGCATAGTACCACATAGCTGACGCGGATGTATGTTTTGGTGTTGGACCAATTAAGTATGTAAATTAAGTGGATCAGGACACGAGTATTTTGTACGGTTGATATAAATTCCGATATTTCTCATCGGTGGTATATTTATGTGTAATATTATATTATAGGGTACTAGACAGACGAGATAGTCTTAAGGTAGTCGTATACTTACATCGTTACCGTTAGATTTCACTGAAAATTGGCGGAAACGTCTTTTGATGTCATACGTATGTGTGTAAAATTTCAGGGGCCGCTATCGGTTCAAAAATCACGATATTTATTCTTGAAAATCGCCATTTATCGCAATGTCCCATAAGAGCGCGAATGTGAGAAAAAACGGGAATAAAATTTCAATCCCCCCCTCCAGCGATATGACTATCTTAAAACGTACACGGATCAATACGTATCGACACAGTTTATATCGCGAAAATACTTTGTTTACACATTGTCCGTCAGAAAAATTGTTTCATGTTTAAATATATCTATTCCATAGGCCAGGACATTACTGAATCAAGCAGTTAAGACGCGTCACGAGCAATGCTTAGCTCATGGCTTCGACGTTGCATGCACAGTGAGACTACTTACCAATGTTTATAATTATTAATGTGACTTTCGTTCGAAATCCCTTTAAGAAAGATATGACTTTGACACGTTTTAGGATGAACATCGAACTCCCGACGCTAAGTGCAGCCTCTTACGCTGCGGTTATAAAATGTTGCCTGGAGTTTACTTTGAGCCTGCCCAATTAATGTCAGGAGCGAACAGAGTATACCCGGCGACTGGGACAACGTGCGGTGAATTTCATGTGAGTATGGTATGTGTGACGTACCGTATGTTTCATCGATGTTTTTATTCTGCATAGTACTTATCTATCGTGAGTTTACAAATCCCAAAAGGGCGATTGCCTCCTTTATGATTTTGCAAACATAATCGCAAATAAGTTAACGCGATGCATCAATGTTCTAGACTTGTCAAAAACAGAAGTGCAAGGCCACGACGCCGGCAGAAATGCCGACATACATCGGTAACGAGATTTACCGCGACTGCTATAGAACGAATCAGTACGACAAAGTAGTAATCCCGTGTAGTTAGTTAGATGTGATCGACATTTGTAAGTAATATTCGTTATGTTGAAAATTATGAGATGCGCGACTTACAGGACGACGAATGAATAAACAACATAAACTTATTAGGAATACACGTACCGATGGAAGGGAACCGAATATGCGAAGCTCGTCAGCCTAAAGTCACGTTCTATAATCACATCGCAACGTCAACGAAACCTTGCGGGTCTAAAATCCATCCATCGTCTTCGGGGATAATTGTGACTTTGCGTTTTATCAATTATGTTATGATAATCACTATTGTAAAAACAAGTACTGATTGATTACACGGACCTCCAAATATGTTATTTGATGAAATCCTTTGCTATTGCGAAACCTCTGTATGATGATATTAGTGTAAGTGTTAAAGACAACAATATATCTGTATAGTTGACAATAAAATAAAATGTCCCGAGAAAAGAAGGACACTTGTCATCGATCTAGTCGAGCATTTTTTAAATCCCGATCGTCCAAAGAGTAAAGGAGATGCGATCGGCGTTTCGCAGTCGATCAGATGTTGGGGGGCCCATTTCTTCATATAGAGGATTTCTCATAAACGACACGAAATGACTGGACGTAATTTTGTACGGCGAGTTTATGGGTTTCAGTAATATCGATTTCCGGCTATACAGTCGCAAGATGGTCTCTTCGGAGCACGAGAGGCGGATCAAGGACGACGTATTGAGATGAGAAAAATTGATGAAACGACGGTTAGTTGTAGAATGCTTTTCAATAAATAATCGAAATTTCTAAATTGTTTTCCATGCTATTAAAATTGTAACTCGACAAATTGCAATTACGGTGGGTGAGGTGTTAGTGATCTTTCATTTTTGTGATTTAAAAGTGAAGTCATTATAGCTGTATACCTCAAATAGTATGAAATACATCCAAAATTAGGACCGCCAGTAGTTTTGAGAGAATGGCGTTGAAAATCATGTTTCAAATGCCTGTATCAATTTCGAATTCAATTGCAAAACAATGTATTTTATAAACGACTGTGCTTTTTTCTCGCTCGTGTTTTATCGTGCACTGCGAGATAAAAATTTAAATACTAGCTCGGTCGAACGTATAAACTATTTTTGGTTTCCCGATAAAGTTAACATTCAAGGATTAGTCACACGGCAAGCCTCGTGAGACTATACTTAAATTCTTTTCATCGTTGTCGCCTTACAACCGGACTAATGTAACTGGCATACGCGAAATAAAATTTGTAAAATGAGATTTCTCGCAGCCAATCGGCGAGTGATTTTTCTCACTACCAATTGGAAATGCGACGCGTGGACAGACATACGTGTCCCCGACACGATGCGAAAATATAATAATCGTGGTTGCGAGTGTCCGTTCACCATATGGAAGTAGAATTTTACCGACGCTGCTTCTTTCCTTCGCCAAAGTTATTCCTTTCGACAATAGCTGTTCGTCCTCTCGTCTGTATATTTCGTGTTCGGAATAGATTGTATTTTTGGTGCTCGGGACGAACAAAGGTGATAGAACATTTTTATTACTGCTGGAGTGTGATCAAAATTAGCTGTTGACAATTTCGGATCCAGGTGTAAACGTGTTTTATTTATTAAATCAAAGTTAGATCGAAATGTATCGAAACGCATCATTTCGTATGTTCGTGGCCGCGTTTATCGTGCTGTGGTCATCATCCTTTACAATCAGATATAAGGTAAAGTAAAATTTTTACTAGTGCGAGAGATATCGTTGAATATTTCTGTTCCGATGAAACTGATGGAAAACATCTTGATTTGAGCATGCTGTGTATGTCCCTCGCGAACATAAAAATGGGACATCTTGTATATGATGAGAGTATCATAATCACGGAACTGAATATCCAACGCGTACAGACTGATTAGATTTTAGCTTCGCGTTATTTCCATTACATGTTCATAGGTACAAGGGTTCGAGGTACCTACACGGCATCGGCAATGCAAACTCCGCGGATTCGATACTGCATGTATGGTACGATAATGTGTAACGATCACTGTACTTGACTAAGCTACCGAGTTATATACCTCAGTCTAATTAGTTTATTTAATAATTTGACTTGTAACGCATTATCGTTTAAACAGGGCCACGATGGATCATGCGTCGAATTAAGATGCGGTCGGTTAAGGCCTGATGGCCACTTTATGGAGATTGTAATAGAACCTCACGGCGGCGTATTGAAGGGAACGAAATGCGACGAAGGCAAAGTGAGTATGGTATATAACCCTATTTCACGAAATTTGGTTATTGTTGGAAAAGTTGATCTGAAAAAATCGATATTTTTTGTTTGCTTAAAAATCTTCGGATACATGTGGGAAATACCCTCCCAATGTTATAACATCTGATTCGACCTTGAAACATAGTTATGAGCGGTAGGCACCAAGCAGGTTCATTTCAAGTTTAAATTGAAGAAAATTAAATTTACACGAAGATGAACCTTGACTTGTGAAAAAATATTAATATGTGACAAAGTTATTGCAAAATGAAAGTCGATTACTTGAGTTAAATTACATTCTATGCCCGCCATTTTTGCAATCAAGAATTTTTTCGCAACCCGTGGTTCATGCGTATGCCTACATTCCTACTATAACATAACCATATTTTTATAGTATTCGTGTTTCGGATTCACTATGGGTATATATCTAGATATTCAAGTCAAATTTTTCATATTATTTTTTATTATTCAAATTTACCTCTATACGTAACAGAAGTTTAGCGAACGCCAATAAATTTAATCTTTGCCATTTTAGATCCCCGCCTCCGTGGATCATTAATTATTTACGAAGCCCTGCATTCATTTTCCAGATCTGCATAAATAAGAAATGTATTCCTCCACGCTTGGGGCTCCCTAGATACATCGGTGATGACGAATACCATGAATGCAAGCCGGTAAGTCAACCGATACCTATATAAAGTTATAAGTAGAATAATGACGTTCTCATAAGGGATGCGTTACCCGAGCAATGCATTCGACATAGTATGCAGATGTTCCATCATGCCCGTATAAGTCATGCGGTGTTGAGGTGGTGCGGCTAGTCGACTGTCAATGACTTTAAAAATTTTGTCGACGATCTAAAATTTTCATTATATACAACTATTTTAGACACTTTGATGTCTCTACCTAATCGCCTTTTTAAGTACGACGCAAGGAAGTTCTTAAATTTTCTGCACATAAAGACAAAGTATCACATCAATATGTATAATATGCAACGTTTATAAAAAAACGTCGTTTCATATTCGTTTCATTTGCGTAGGCCCAACCAATAACAGTGACATATACTCGGACAGAACAATGCCAACGGCGTGGATTCGATGGTGTTTGTGAGGTAATATTACTTTTAACTACCACTTTAATCCCAAAAAATAATCGATCGCTGGACCTGTGTTCATTAACTAAGTTTTTCGGAATGGTCTTTTCAACAGGGTCACTCTACTGCCTGCGACGTTTTACACTGCGCCCGGAAAGCGTGTGACCGTTATTTCATTCGGAAACGAGTACCAATGTGGGGTGCTGAGATCGGAACGCAGTGTGGCGAAAACAAAGTAAGGGTCGTATATCACATACTATTTCATGTAATCTTCATATAGTTGAAAATTAATACAAACTGGCTTCCAACAACTAACATTGCCACGTCATACATTTATATTCTAGATCTGCATAAATCGGAGGTGTGTGAAGGTCGTCGGAGAGATGCCAGTACCTATCGGCGGTGATAACATCCGTTTCTGCTTACAGGTACGAAACTCTTTGTAGAATATAGTACATAGGTTAATTATTATTTCATAGCTCGGATGATGCCACAATAACGCATAGTACCACATAGCTCACGCAGATGTTTGTTTTGGCTTTGAATCAATTAAGTATATAAATTAAGTGAATTAGGATACGAGTATTTTGTACGATAGACATCGATTCCGATATTTTTTATCGGTGGTATATTGCCGTCCAATATTATATTATGGGGGTACTAAAGAGACGAGATAGTCGTAGTCGGTAGTGGTATCGTTACATCATTTCCGTAAGATTTCACTGAAAATTTGCAGAAACGTTCTTTGATGTCATATGTATATGTGTGTAAAATTTCGCGGGCCTTTAACGACTCAAAAATCACGATATTTATTCTTGAAAATCGTCAATTTCCTCAATCTCCCATAAGAACCCGTGTTAAACATCTCAGCATTATACAATGAGTATCTCGATCATTTGGTCGATGAAACGTGTTGAAATTTAGCATACATTCATATATGTCATCAAAAAAGCTTCCACTATTTTTTATAACACATTTCATGAAAAAAACAAATTCATGATTTTATTCATTATATAACCAAATAAACTTTACGTAGGATCAAATTTAATTTTGAGTATGTTGTTCTTTAGTCGATTTGTAACAATTTTTCTCAATGAACTTAAACGCTTAGTCCAGTCCACTTGGAATGTGAGAAAAAACGGGAATAAAATATTAATCGTCCCCCTAGCGATGCGACTACCATAACATGTACATGGATCAATACGTATCGACACAGTTTATATCGCAAAAATACTTTGTTTGCACATTGTATGTCAAAAAATTGTTTCATGTGTAAATGTATTTAATCCATAGGAAAAGATATTGCCGGGTGAAGCAGTTAAGACGCGTCACGAGCAATGCTTAGCTCATGGCTTCGACGTTGCATGCACAGTGAGGCTACTTACCAATGTTCATAATTATTAATGTGACTTTCGTTCGAAATCCTTTTAAGAAAGATATGACTTTGACACGTTTTAGGACGAAGATCGAACTCCCAACGCCAAGTGCAAAATCTTACGCTGCGGTTATAAAATCTTTCCTGGAATTTACTTTGAGAATGACAAATGGATAACTGAACCGGCCAGAATAATTCCAATAACAGGAACAAAGTGCGGTGAACTTCGTGTGAGTATCGTATGTGTGACGTATCTTATGTTTCATTGGTAATTTTTTTCTGCGTGGTACTTGTCCATCGCGAGTTTCAAACTCCCAAAAAGGGAATTGTCTCCTTATTAATTATGATCTTGCGAACGTAATCGAGCATCTCTAAATACGTTAACGCGATGTATCGATGTTCTAGACTTGTCAACAACGGAGGTGCAAGGCCACGACGCCGGCACAAATGCCGACATACACAGGTACCGATATTTACCACGACTGCCATAGAACGAACCGGTTTGACAAAATAAGGGACAATTAGTTATTTAAATGGGTTCGACATTTGTAAGTAATATTCGTTATGTCCCAAATCATGAGATGTATGATCGTCGACTTAAGTATAAAACGGCGAATGAGAAACAAACATATACTTATTAGGAATACACGTGCCAATTGAATGGACCCTAATATTCAAAGCTCGTCAGCCTAAAGTTACATCCTATAGTCATATCGCAATGAAACCTTGCGGGTTTTAGATCGATACATAATCTTCCAGGATAATTGTAACTTTGAGTTTTATCAATTATGTTATAATAATCATATTGTTATCGATTACACGGACATCCAAGTAATCCGTTATTTGAGGAAATTGCTTGCTGTTGCCAAACCTCCGTATAATAATATTGGTGTACCCTTTGAAAACGACGATATAACTGTATCGTCGACAATAAAATAAAATGTCTCAAGCAAAAAAGGACACTTTGTCATCGATCTAGTCGACCATTTTTTAACTCCCGATCGTCCAAAGAGTAAAGGAGATGTGATCGGCGTTTCAGAGTCGATGGATGTTGGGGGCCCATCTCTTGATGCAGCGGACTTATCATAAACGACACGAAACGACCGGTGGTAATATTGTACGGCAAGTTTATGAGTTTCAGTCATACCGGTTTCCGGCTATATATTCGCAAGGTTATTTGTTTCGGCGGCACCGAAATTATGTTTAAGTTTTCCGCGCTCGATTTAGACAAATAATCGATAAAGGAGTGAGCGTCGCTCGATACAAGCCGCTCCCCCCTCTTCGAAGCTCGGGCGCCTCGTGCCACGCCGGAACCGAGCTCGATCTCATGCTGAAACAGCTTTTGGAGTGACCACGCGCTTAACTTTTCTTTTTTTTTCCTTTTTGATTTCTCTTCTTGTACTACGACCACGGCTCGACTCTTTCTATTCTTGATTATCGCTGTATTTTCGATAAGTTAAACGCTCAACGATATTCGCGAATCGCCCGATTAGGAGTAGCAGCTCTCTGTCACGAGCAGTTCTGTATTTAACCGTGTAAGATATGCTTCGACGGCTCTTGCATTCGCGCTAAGTAACGACCATCGTTAGAACACGGATACTTAACACTAGAAGACTCGCCATTTTGTACATCGACGTTCGCTCAGACTCTGTTCCCTCATCCTTTATCCGCGCGGTGAGAGGACTGCTCTGCTGCGTTTGTAATAACTGACTATTCTTCTACGCGTCGGTTCGGTGATAGGAATCATTCTCATGCGAATTATTAGTGTGAACACAAGTCGACCGTATTTTACTCTCGTTTGGATCATCGAGTACGTGTTACGCGCTCAGCTCTTGTATAAAGAAACGTTGTCCGGCTCTATACGTTCGTTGCTCTGCGTTGCTATTAGCCGGCTCTTTGTTTTGTTGTAAAGTGACGCTGTAAATGCTAAGTGCTCGCTGTGGACGAGTTATTATTTTTCCTCGCTCTCCTTGATCCGCTAACCAGGTCCTCGCTCAATCATGGTTCCTTCGGAGCACGAGAGGCGGATCAAGGACGACGTATTGAGATGAGAAAAACTGATGAAACGACGGTTAGTCGAAAATTTCTAGATTCACATTTCTAGATTGTTTTCGATGCTATGAAAATTGTCACTTGACAAAGTACAATTACAGTGGGTAGGGTGTTATTGATCTCCTAGTTTTATGATTTAACAATGAAACCCATTATAGCTGTATACCTCAAGTAGTACGAAGCACATCCAAAATTGGGGTCGCCAGTAGTTTTGAGAGAAAGGCGTTAAAAGCCATTTTGCAAATGCTGTTTCCATGTTGAATACAGTTTTTTCTCGCTCGGGTGTTCACGCGCACTGCGAGATAAGAATCGAAGTTCCAGCTTATTCGAACGTATAAATTATTTTTGGTTTCCCGACAAAGTTAACATTCAAAGAGTACGGATGAGTCACACGAGAAGCATCGAGGAACTACACTTAATTTCGTTTCATTGGTTTCGCCTTACAATCAGACCAATGCAACTGGTATACGCGCAATAAAATTTGTAAAACGAGATTTCTCGCAGCCAATCGACGACCGAATTTTCTCACTACCAAAGGCAAATGCGACGCGTCGATAGACATACGTGTCCTCGACACGATGCAAAGATATAATAATCGTGGATGCGATTGTTCGTTCACCATATGGAAGTCGAATGCTTACGAAACCGCATCATTTTTTCCGCAAAGTTATTCTTTTTGACAAAAACTGTTCGTACCCTCGCCCGTGTATTTTGGATTCGGAATAAATTGCATTTTAGCTGCTCGGGACGATCGAATATAGTACGTTGTTATTATTGCTGGTGTGTGATCAAAATTAGCTGTTGACAATTTCTGATCCAGGTGTAAACGTGTTTTTCTCTACTAAATCAGATTTAGATCAAAATGGATCGAAATATATCGTTTTGTATGTTTGTGATCGCGTTTATCGTGTTGTGCTCATCGTCGTTTACAAGCAGATATAAGGTAATATGAAATTTCTATTAGTGCAAGAGATATCGTTAAATATTTTTGTTCCGATGAAACTGATGGAAAACATCTTGATTTAAGCATCCTGTGTATGTCCCTCGCGAACATAAGACATATTTTTCCACCAAGACATATTTTTTTCGCACGACCTCATTTTCTTGACTTTTCTTCCATTGATAAATAAAAATGGAACATCTTGTAGATGGCAAGAATATCATAATCACGGAACTGAATATCTAACGCGTAGAGACTGATTAGATTTTAGTTTTACGTTAATTCCATCAAATGTTCATAGGTACACGGGTTCGACGTACCTACACGCTATCAGCAATGCAAACTCCGCGGATTTGATATGGCATGTTTGGTATGATAATTTGTAACGATCACTTTTCTTGAAGAAACTACCGAGACATATACCTTTGTCTCATTAGTTTGTTTAATAATTTGACTTGTAATGGAATATCGTTTTAACAGAGCTGCGATATGTCATGCGTCGAATTAAGATGCGGTCGGTTAAGGGCTGATGGTCATTTTATGGAGGTCGTAATAATACCTCATAAAGGCGTATTGAAAGGAACAAAATGCGGCGAAGGCAAAGTGAGTATGGTATATAACCCTATTTCACGAAATTTGGTTATTCTTGGAAAAGTTGAGCTAAAAAAATCGATATTTTTTGTTTGCTTAAAAATCTTCGGATACATGTGGGAAATACCCTCCCAATGTTATAACATCTGATTCAACCTAGAAACATAGTTATGAGCGGTAGGCACTAAGCAGGTTCATTTCAAGTTTAAATTAAAGAACATTAAATTTACACGAAGATGAACCTTGACTTGTGAAAAAATATTAATATATGACAAAGTTATTGCAAAATTAAAGTCGATTACTTGAGTTAAATTACATTCTATGCCCGCCATTTTTGCAATCAACAATTTTTTCGCAACCCTAGGTCCATGCGTATTCCTACATTCCTACTATAACATAACCATCTTTTTTTAGTATTCCTGTTTCGGATTCACTATGGGTATATATCTAGCTATTCCAGTCAAATTTTTCATTTTATTTTTTATTATTCACATTTACCTCTACATGTAACAGAAGTTTAGCGAACGCCAATAAATTTTACCTTTGCCATTTTAGACCCCCCCCCCGCCGTGGCAGATTGATTATTTACGAAGCCCTGCATTCATGTTCCAGATGTGCATAAATCGAAAGTGTGTTCATCCAGTCGTGGAGTTCCCTAGATACATCGGTAATGACGAATACGATGAATGCAAGCCGGTAAGTCAACCGATACCTATATGAAGTTATAAGTAGAATAATGACGTTCCCATAAGGGATGCGTTACCCGAGCAATGCATTCGACATAGTATGCAGATTTTGGATCATGCCCGTATAAGTCATGCGGTGTTGAGGTGGTGCGGCTAGTCGACTGTCAATGACTTTAAAAATTTTGTCGACGATCTAAAATTTTCATTATATACAACTATTTTAGACACTTTGATGTCTATACCTAATCGCGTTTTTAAACAGGACGTAAGGAAGTTCTTAACACGTTCACGCCGGGGCCGATTTTCATTGGTTTTGCTGTGAGGCGGCGCTTAAATTAATGCAATCTAATGCGGGCCACCGGTGGCCCACGCCGCCCTATGAGACAGTCTAGCGTGACCCACCGGTGGGTCACGCTAGACTGTCACGCGGGCGTGAACCTGTTAAATTTGCTGCACATAAAGACAAAGTATCACATTGCTATATTTACTTTCCAGCGTTAAAAAAACAACGTAGTTTCAGCATTGCTTTATTTCCGTAGGCACAACCAATAGACGTGACATATACTCGGTCATCACAATGCCGACGGCATGGACTCGATGGTGTTTGTGAGGTAATATTACTTTTAACTACCACTTTAATCGCAAAAAATAATCGATCGCTCGACCTGGGTTCATTACCTTGGATTTTTGGAATTGTCTTTTCAACAGGGTCACTCTACTGCCTGCGCCGTTTTACACTGCGCCCGAAAAGACAATAACCGTTATTACTCTCAGACAATAATACCTCGCTGGGGTGTCGAGATCGGAACGCATTGCGGCGAAAACAAAGTAAGATTCCTATATCAAATACGATTTCATGAAATCTTTACATAGACGAAAATTAATGCACATGGGCTTCGAACACCTAACGTTGCCATGATCGTTGATCATAGATCATTGAAATGTTACATTGACCCTGCATTTATCAAAATCAGCAATTTTCTTTTTCTTATGCATGAGGGGGGGGGGGGGGGGGGGGGCCTTAAGTCCAAGTTTGTGGGGTTGTAACCCTTGAGGAAAATCCGCTATCTTGTAAAAAAGGGGCGAAATAATTTTTGCAAAATAACTATGAAACTATCCACCGCGCTAGAAAATCATTA
Source organism: Netelia melanura (assembly GCA_964007305.1). Classification (NCBI taxonomy): domain Eukaryota; kingdom Metazoa; phylum Arthropoda; class Insecta; order Hymenoptera; family Ichneumonidae; genus Netelia; species Netelia melanura. Next base: position 6,228,608 of record OZ023254.1, on the reverse strand, counting down.
CGTCGTTTTTTGGAGGAAATGAAATTCTCTACAAATTTGTTCTCTTGACTTTTTGTCGTAAAATCAAAAATACCAAAGTTATTAACATACAACGACAAAAAATTACGGAGTAATTTCCTTTAAGTCGCTCTACTTTTTTGTTTTTGCATTTTTCAGAAAAATATGTTCAATGCCTTTCGATAGAATACCTTCTCGCGAATAACTTTCAATATAAATGTGTCAACTTTTGTTTATTTATAAATATTTTACAATGCTGCAAAGGTAAGTGTCGGAGTACTCGAAAATAGACAGCGTTATTAGTTAATAACTTTGGTATTTTTGATTTTACGATAACAAGTTAAGAGAGAAAATTCGTAGAGAATTTCATTTCCTACAACAAAACGACTTAATAATTTTCTTGCGCGGTGGGTAGTTTCATTTGTATAATGCAAAAACTGGTTTATCCCTTTTTCAAGATGGCGCGTTTTCCTAAAGGGTTACAACCCCACAAACTTGGACTTAAGCATCCTATACCATCCCCTATGCATAAAAAAAAAAAAAAATTCCCGACTTTGATAAATGCAGGGTTAGGCCTTATTTTTGTAACACTTCAATGAACTAACATTTATATTCTAGATCTGCATAAATCAGAAGTGTGTCGATGTCGTCGGAGAGATGCCAGTAGCTCTAGGCGGTGATAACATCCATAAGTGCATGCAGGTACGGAACTCTTTGTAGAATATTGTACATGGGTTAAGAACTGTGTCATCGCTCACGCAGATGTATGGCTTTGGACCAATTAAGTATGTAATTGGTCGATATGCCATATGTATATGTGTGTAAAATTTCAGGGTCCGCTATGGGCTCAAAAATCACGATATTTATTCTTGAAAATCGCCATTTTTCGTAATTTCCCATAAGAGCCCGAATGTGAGAAAAAACGGGAATAAAATTTCAATCCTCCCCTCAGTGATATAACTATCTTAAAGCGTACATTGATTAATACGTACCGACACAGCTTATATCGCGAAAATACTTTGTTTGCACATTGTCTGTCAAAAAATTGTTTTATGTTTAAATGTATTGATTCCATAGTCCAGGGTAGTACCGGGTGAACCAGTAAAGACGCGTCACGAGCAATGCGTAGAACATGGCTTTGACGTTGCATGCAAAGTGAGGCTACTTACAAATGTTAATAATTATTAATGTGACTTTCGTTCGAAATCCTTTTAAGAAACATATGACTTTTACACGTTTTAGGACGTAGATCGAAGTCTCCACGCTACGTGCACCAGCTTACGCTGCGGTTATAAAATCTTTCCTGGAATTTACTTTGAACAAACCCCATTACTGTCAGGATCGAACAGAATATTCCCGCCGACTGGAACAAAGTGCGGTGAATTTCATGTGAGTATCGTATGTGTGACGTATCGTATGTTTCATCGATGCTTTTTTTCTCCATAGTACTTATCTATTGTGAGTTTACAAATCCTAAAAGGACGATTGCGTCCTTTATGATTTTGCAAACGTCATCGCAAATAAGTTAACGCGATGCATGAATGTTCTAGACTTGTCAAAAACGGAAGTGCAAGGCCACGACGCCGGCAGAAATGCCGACATACACCGGTAACGAGATTTACCACGACTGCTATACAACGAATCGGGGCGACAGAGAAATAATCCCGTCTAGTTAGTTAGATGTGATCGGCATTTGTAAGTAATATTCGTTATGTTGCAAATTATGAGATGCGCACCTTATAAGACGACGAATGAATAACCAACATAAATTTATTAGGAATACACGTATCGATGGAAAGGAACCGAATATTCGAAGCTCGTCAGCCTAAAGTCACATTCTATAATCACATCGCAACGTCAACGAAACCTTGCGGGTCTAAAATCCGTTCATCGTCTTCGGGGATAATTGTGACTTTGCGTTTTATCAATTATGTTATGATAATCATTATTGTAAAAACAAGTACTGATTGATTACACGGACCTCCAAATATGTTATTTGATGAAATCCTTTGCTATTGCTAAACCTCTATATAATGATATTAGTGTAAGTGTTAAAGACAACAATATATCTGTATAGTTGACAATAAAATAAAATGTCCCGAGAAAAGGACACTTGTCATCGATCTAGTCGACCATTTTTAACTCCCGATCGTCCAAAGAGTAAAGGAGATGTGATCGGCGTTTCACAGTCGATGGATGTTGGGGGCCCATCTCTTTATGCAGCGGATTTTTCATAAACGACACGAAACGACTGGTGGTAATATTGTGCGGCAAGTTTATGAGTTTCAGTCATATCGGTTTCCGGCTATATATTCGCAAGGTTATTTGTTTCGGCGGCACCGAAATTATGTTTAAGTTTTCCGCGTTCGATTTAGACTAATAATCGATAGAGGAGTGAGCGTCGCTCGATACAAGCCGCTGCCCCTCTGCGAAGCTCGGGCGCCTCGTGCCACGCCGGAACCGAGCTCGATCTCATGCTGTGACAGATTTTGGAGTGACCACGCGCTTAACTTTTCTTTTTTTTCCTTTTTGATTTCTCTTCTTGTACTACGACCACGGCTCGACTCTTTCTATTCTTAACCATCGCTGTATTTTCGATAAGTTAAACGCTCAACGATATTCGCGAATCGCCCGATTAGGAGTAGCAGCTCTCTGTCACGAGCAGCTCTGCATTTAACCGTGTAAGATATGCTTCGACGGCTCTTGCATTCGCGCTAAGTAACGACCATCGTTAGAACACGGATACTTAACACTAGAAGACTCGCCATTTTGTACATCGACGTTCGCTCAGACTCTGTTCCCTCATCCTTTATCCGCGCGGTGAGAGGACTGCTCTGCTGCGTTTGTAATAACTGACTATTCTTCTACGCGTCGGTTCGGTGATAGGAATCATACTCATGCGAATTATTAGTGTGAACACAAGTCGACCGTATTTTACTCTCGTTTGGATCATCGAGTACGTGTTACGCGCTCAGCTCTTGTATAAAGAAACGTTGTCCGGCTCTATACGTTCGTTGCTCTGCGTTGCTATTAGCCGGCTCTTTGTTTTGTTGTAAAGTGACGCTGTAAATGCTAAGTGCTCGCTGTGGACGAGTTATTATTTTTCCTCGCTCTCCTTGATCCGCTAACCAGGTCCTCGCTCAATCATGGTTCCTTCGGAGCACGAGAGGCGGATCAAGGACGACGTATTGAGATGAGAAAAACTGATGAAACGACGGTTAGTCGAAAATTTCTAGATTCACATTTCTAGATTGTTTTCGATGCTATGAAAATTGTCACTTGACAAAGTACAATTACAGTGGGTAGGGTGTTATTGATCTCCTAGTTTTATGATTTAACAATGAAACCCATTATAGCTGTATACCTCAAGTAGTACGAAGCACATCCAAAATTGGGGTCGCCAGTAGTTTTGAGAGAAAGGCGTTAAAAGCCATTTTTCAAATGCTGTTTCCATGTTGAATACAGTTTTTTCTCGCTCGGGTGTTCACGCGCACTGCGAGATACAAATCGAAGTTCCAGCTTATTCGAACGTATAAACTATTTTTGATTTCCCGACAAAGTTAACATTCAAGGAGTACGGATGAGTCACACGAGAAGCCTCGAGGAACTACACTTAATTTAGATTCATTGGTTTCGCCTTACAATCAGACCAATGCAACTGGTATACGCGCAATAAAATTTGTAAAACGAGATTTCTCGCAGCCAATCGACGACCGAATTTTTTCACTACCAAAGGCAAATGCGACGCGTGGATAAACATACGTGTCCTCGACACGATGCAAAGATATAATAATCGTGGATGCGATTGTTCGTTCACCATATGGAAGTCGAATGCTTACGAAACCGCATCATTTTTTCCGCAAAGTTATTCTTTTTGACAAAAACTGTTCGTACCCTCGCCTGTGTATTTTGGATTCGGAATAAATTGCAATTTACCTGCTTGGGACGATCGAATATAGTACATTGTTATTACTGCTGGTGTGTGATCAAAATTAGCTGTTGACTATTTCTGATCCAGGTGTAAACGTGTTTTTGTCTACTAAATCAGATTTAGATCGAAATGGATCGAAATGCATCGTTTTGTATGTTCGTGGCCGGGTTTATCGTACTGTGGTTATCATCCTTTACAATCAGATATAAGGTAAAGTGAAATTTTTACTAGTGCAAGAGATATCGTTAAATATTTTTGTTCCGATGAAACTGATGGAAAACATCTTGATGCGTGTGTGTGACCCTCGCGAACATAAGACTTCCACCAAGACATACTTTTTTCCGTATGACCTCATTTTCTTGACGTGTCGTCCAGCGAAAAATAAAAATGGGACATCTTGTATATGATAAGAGTATCATAATCACGGAACTGAATATCTAACGCGTACAGACTGATTAGATTTTAGTTTTGCGTTAATTCCATCAAATGTTCATAGGTATACGGGTTCGACGTACCTACACGCTATCGGCAATGCAAACTCCGCGGATTTGATATGGCATGTTTGGTATGATAATTTGTAACGATCACTTTTCTTGAAGAAGCTACCGAGACATATACCTTTGTCTCATTAGTTTGTTTAATAATTTCACTTGTAATGGAATATCGTTTAAACAGAGCTGCGATATGTCATGCGCCGAATTAAGATGTGGTCGGTTAAGGCCTGATGGGCACTTTATGGAGGTCGTAATAATACCTCGGGGAGGCGTATTGAAAGGAACAAAATGCGGCGAAGGCAAAGTGAGTATGGTATATAACCCTATTTAACGAAATTTTGTTATTGTTGGAAAAGCTAATCTAAAAAAAAATTTTTGTTTGCTTAAAAATCTTCGGATACATGTGGGAAATGCCCTCCCAATGCTATAATATCTGATTCGACCTTGAAACATAGTTATGAGCGGTAGGCACCAAGCAGGTTCATTTCAAGTTTAAATTAAAGAACATTAAATTTATACGAAGATGAACCTTGACATATGAAAAAAATATTAATATATGACAAAGTTATTGCAAAATTAGAGTCCATTACTCTTGAATCAAATTACATTCTATGCCCGCCATTTTTGTAATCAACAATTTTTTCGCAATCCGTGGTTCATGCGTATTCCTGCATTCCTACTATAACATAACCATCTTTTTTTAGTATTCCTGTTTCGGATTCACGATGTGTATATATCTAGCTATTCCAGTCAAATTTGTCATTTTATTTTTTATTATTCATATTTACCTCTACACGTAACAGAAGTTTAGCGAACGCCAATAAATTTTATCTTTGCTATTTTAGACCCCCCCCCCCCCCCCCCCCAGCCCCGCGACGCCGTGGAGGATTAATTATTTACGAAGCCCTGCATTTATGTTCCAGATGTGCATAAATCGACAGTGTGTTCATCCAGTCTTTGAGTTCCCTAGATACATCGGTAATGACGAATACGATGAATGCAAGCCGGTAAGTCAACCGATATCTATATGAAGTTATAAGTAGAATAATGACGTTCCCATAAGGGAAGCGTTACCCGAGCAATGCATTCGACATAGTATGCAGATTTTGGACCATGCCCGTATAAGTCATGCGGTGTTGAGGTGGTGCGGCTAGTCGACTGTCAATGACTTTAAAAATTCTGTCGACGATCTAAAATTTTCATTATATACAACTATTTTAGACACTTTGATGTCTATACCTCATCGCTTTTTTAAATACGACGCAAGGAAGTTCTTACATTTTCTCCACATAAAGACAAAAGTATCACATCGATATATTTAATATCCAGCGTTTATAAAGAAAAACGTAGTTTCAGAATTGATTTATTTCCGTAGGCACAACCAATAACAGTGACATATACTCGGTCATCACAATGCCAACGGCATGGACTCGAAGGTGTTTGTGAGGTAATATTACTTTTAACTACCACTTTAATCCCAAAAAATAATCGATCGCTGGACCTATGTTCATTAACTTGGATTTTCGGAATTGTCTTTTCAACAGGGTCACTCTACTGCCTGCACCGTTTTACACTGCGCCCGAAAACACAATAACCTTTATTACTCTCAGAGAATAATGCCTCGCTGGGGTGCCGAGATCGGAACGTATTGTGGCGAAAACAAAGTAAGAGTCGTATATCACATACTATTTCATGAAATCTTCACATAGTCGAAAATTAATGCACATGGGCTTAGAACATCTAACATTGCCATGCGATACATAGTTTATTGAAATGTTCAGCAATTTTCATCTTCTGGTGCATGGGGGCGTTAAACGGTTTGTCCAAGTCCAAGTTTGTGGGGTTGTAACCCTTGAGGAAAATCCGCTATCTTGAAAAAAGGGGTGAAATAATTTTTGCAAAATAACTATGAAACTATCCACCGCGCAAGAAAATTATTATTGTTGTTTTTTGGAGGAAATGAAATTCTTTACAAATCAGTTCTCTTGATTTTTTGTCGCAAAATCAAAAATGCCAAAGTTATTAACAAACAACGACAAAAAATTAGGGAGTAATTTCCTTTAAGTCGCTCTAATTTTTTGTTTTTGCATTTTTCAGAAAAGTATGTTCAATGCCTTTCGATAGAATACCTTATAGCGGACAAATTTCAATATAAATATGTCAACTTTTGTTTATTTATAAATATTTTACAGTGCTGCAAAGATAAGTATCGGAGTACTCGAAAATAGACATCGTTATTTGTTAATAACTTTGGTATTTTTAATTTTACAACAAGTCAAGAGAAAAAATTCGTAGAGAATTTCATTACCTACAAAAAAACGACTTAATAATTTTCTTGCGCGGTGGGTAGTTTCATTTGTATAATGCAAAAACTGGTTTATCCCTTTTTCAAGATGTCGCATTTTCCTAAAGGGTTACAACCCCACAAACTTGGACTTAAGCAGCCTATACCATCCCCTATGCATAAAAAAAAATTGCTGACTTTGATAAATGCAGGGTTAGGCGTTATTTTTATAACACTTCAATGAACTAACATTTATATTCTAGATCTGCATAAATCACAAGTGTGTCGATGTCGTCGGAGAGATGCCAGAAGCTATGGGCGGTGATAACATCCAGGAGTGCAGACAGGTACGGAACTCTTTGTAGAATATAGTACATAGGTTAATGATTGTTTCATAGCTCGGATGATGCCACAATAACGCATAGTACCACATAGCTCACGCGGATGTATGTTTTGGTTTTGGACCAATTAAGTATGTAAATTGAGTGGATTAGGGCACAAGTATTTTGTACGGTTAATATAAATTCCGATATTTCTCATCGGTGGTATATTTATGTGTAATATTATATTATAGGGAACTAAACAGACGAGATAGTCTTAAGGTAGTCGTATACTTACATCGTTACGGTTAGATTTCACTGAAAATTTGCAGAAACGTCCTTTGATGTCATACGTACGTGTGTAAAATTTCAGGGGCCGCTATCGGTTTAAAAATCACGATATTTATTCTTGAAAATCGCCATTTATCGCAATGTCTCATAAGAGCGGGAATGTGAGAAAAGCGGGCATAAAATTTCAATCCCCCGCCCCGCGATATGACTATCTTAAAACGTACATGGATCTATACGTATCGACACAGTTTATATCGCGAAAATACTTTGTTTACACATTGTCTGTCAAAAAATTGTTTCATGTTTAAATATATTTATTCCATAGGCCCAGCTATTACTGAGTCAAACAGTTAAGACGCGTCACGAGCAATGCTTAGCTCTTGGCTTCGACGTTGCATGCACAGTGAGGCTACTTACCAATGTTCATAATTATTAATGTGACTTTCGTTCGAAATCCTTTTAAGAAAGATATGACTTTGACACGTTTTAGGATGTACATCGAACTCCCGACGCTAAGTGCAGACTCTTACGCTGCGGTTATAAAATGTTGCCTGGAATTTACTTTGAGCCTGCCCAATTAGTGGGAGGAGCGAACAAAATATTCCCCATCACTGGAACAACGTGCGGTGAATTTCATGTGAGTATCGTATGTGTGACGTGCCGTATGTTTCATCGATGTTTTTTTTCTGCATAGTACTTATCTATCGTGAGTTTGTAAATACCAAAAGGGCGATTGCGTCCTTTATGATTTTGCAAACGTAATCGCAAATAAGGTAACGCGATGCATCAATGTTCTAGACTTGTCAAAAACGGAAGTGTAAGGCCACGACGCCGGCAGAAATGCCGACATACACCGGTAACGAGATTTACCACGACTGCTATACAAAGAATCCGCACGACAGAGAAATAATACCGTCTAGTTAGTTAGATGTGTTCGACATTAGTAAGTAATATTCGTTATGTTGCAAATTATGAGATGCGCGACTTATAAGACGACGAATGAATAACCAACATAAACTTATTAGGAATACACGTACCGATGGAAGGGAACCGAATATACGAAGCTCGTCAGCCTAAAGTCACATTCTATAATCACATCGCAACGTCAACGAAACCTTGCGGGTCTAAAATCCGTTCATCGTCTTCGGGGATAATTGTGACTTTGCGTTTTATCAATTATATTATGATAATCACTATTGTAAAAACAAGTACTGATTGATTACACGGACCTCCAAATATGTTATTTGATGAAATCCTTTGCTATTGCCAAACCTCTCTCTCTAAATCCGAATTAGTGAAATTTCACTAAACTTTAGTCATATTTTACTAATTTATTTAGCGAAAAGTGGGTCACTAATGATTAGTGAAAAATCACTAATTCGATTGGTCAAAAATGATCGCTACAAAAATTAGTAACATTTGACTACACGATTAGTAGTCAGCGCAGCTGATACGTTCATGCACCAGCCGATTTTAATTCTTCGCGCGAATAATATGTAATAATCTCATACGTACCGACAAGAAAACGAAACGTTCATACACTTTTTGATTTTCCCCTTAAAACTTTTATAAAATAAGATTCGCCGTTTCGCACTGCGCATGAACTCAATAACATGAGAAAATGACGCCTCCGACATCACAATGGCAGAACGAAGGAAGTATCGGGTCGGAAGCTGGCGTCTGTGATTGGTCGATCGCTGAATTTTGTATTAATTGATTAGTGATCGTCTAATTCACTAATGAATTAGTAAACTGTATTGACTAAATAATAGTCAATCGTATCACTAATTTGCTTTGATAATCATAATTTACTATTTTTTTTTACTACTCCATCGGTGAAACGGTGCGTTTATCACTATTCACCAGTAGAACATGCATTTACTAATTGAATTAGTCAATTTTTCACTAATTCCCATTTAAAGAGCTGTATGATGATATTAGTGTAAGTGTTAAAGACAACAATATATCTGTATAGTTGACAATAAAATAAAATGTCCCGAGAAAAGAAGGACACTTGTCATCGATCTAGTCGAGCATTTTTTAAATCCCGATCGTCCAAAGAGTAAAGGAGATGCGATCGGCGTTTCGCAGTCGATCAGATGTTGGGGGGCCCATTTCTTCATATAGAGGATTTCTCATAAACGACACGAAATGACTGGACGTAATTTTGTACGGCGAGTTTATGGGTTTCAGTCATATCGATTTCCGGCTATACAGTCGCAAGATGGTCTCTTCGGAGCACGAGAGGCGGATCAAGGACGACGTATTGAGATGAGAAAAATTGATGAAACGACGGTTAGTTGTAGAATGCTTTTCAATAAATAATCGAAATTTCTAGATTGTTTTCCATGCTATTAAAATTGTAACTCGACAAATTGCAATTACGGTGGGTGAGGTGTTAGTGATCTTTCATTTTTGTGATTTAAAAGTGAAGTCATTATAGCTGTATACCTCAAATAGTATGAAATACATCCAAAATTAGGACCGCCAGTAGTTTTGAGAGAACGGCGTTGAAAATCATGTTTCAAATGCCTGTATCAATTTCGAATTCAATTGCAAAACAATGTATTTTATAAACGACTGTGCTTTTTTCTCGCTCGTGTTTTATCGTGCACTGCGAGATAAAAATTTAAATACTAGCTCGGTCGAACGTATAAACTATTTTTGGTTTCCCGATAAAGTTAACATTCAAGGATTAGTCACACGGCAAGCCTCGTGGGACTATACTTAAATTCTTTCCATCGTTGTCGCCTTACAACCGGACTAATACAACTGGCATACGCGAAGTAAAATTTGTAAAACGAGATTTCTCGCAGCCAATCGGCGAGTGATTTTTCTCACTACAAATTGCAAATGCGACGCGTGGACAGACATACGTGTCCCCGACACGATGCGAAAATATAATAATCGTGGTTGCGAGTGTCCGTTCACCATATGGAAGTAGAATTTTACCGACGCTGTTTCTTTCCTTCGCCAAAGTTATTCCTTTCGACAATAGCTGTTCGCCCTCTCGTCTGTGTATTTCGTGTTCGGAATAGATTGTATTTTTGGTGCTCGGGACGAACAAAGGTGATAGAACATTTTTATTACTGCTGGAGTGTGATCAAAATTAGCTGTTGACAATTTCGGATCCAGGTGTAAACGTGTTTTATTTATTAAATCAAAGTTAGATCGAAATGTATCGAAACGCATCATTTCGTATGTTCGTGGCCGCGTTTATCGTGCTGTGGTCATCATCCTTTACAATCAGATATAAGGTAAAGTAAAATTTTTACTAGTGCGAGAGATATCGTTGAATATTTCTGTTCCGATGAAACTGATGGAAAACATCTTGATTTGAGCATGCTGTGTATGTCCCTCGCGAACATAAAAATGGGACATCTTGTATATGATGAGAGTATCATAATCACGGAACTGAATATCCAACGCGTACAGACTGATTAGATTTTAGCTTCGCGTTATTTCCATTACATGTTCATAGGTACAAGGGTTCGAGGTACCTACACGGCATCGGCAATGCAAACTCCGCGGATTCGATACTGCATGTTTGGTACGATAATGTGTAACGATCACTGTACTTGACTAAGCTACCGAGTTATATACCTCAGTCTAATTAGTTTATTTAATAATTTGACTTGTAACGCATTATCGTTTAAACAGGGCCACGATGGATCATGCGTCGAATTAAGATGCGGTCGGTTAAGGCCTGATGGCCACTTTATGGAGATTGTAATAGAACCTCACGGCGGCGTATTGAAGGGAACGAAATGCGACGAAGGCAAAGTGAGTATGGTATATAACCCTATTTCACGAAATTTGGTTATTGTTGGAAAAGTTGATCTGAAAAAATCGATATTTTTTGTTTGCTTAAAAATCTTCGGATACATGTGGGAAATACCCTCCCAATGTTATAACATCTGATTCGACCTTGAAACATAGTTATGAGCGGTAGGCACCAAGCAGGTTCATTTCAAGTTTAAATTGAAGAACATTAAATTTACACGAAGATGAACCTTGACTTGTGAAAAAATATTAATATGTGACAAAGTTATTGCAAAATGAAAGTCGATTACTTGAGTTAAATTACATTCTATGCCCGCCATTTTTGCAATCAAGAATTTTTTCGCAACCCGTGGTTCATGCGTATGCCTACATTCCTACTATAACATAACCATATTTTTATAGTATTCGTGTTTCGGATTCACTATGGGTATATATCTAGATATTCAAGTCAAATTTTTCATATTATTTTTTATTATTCAAATTTACCTCTATACGTAACAGAAGTTTAGCGAACGCCAATAAATTTAATCTTTGCCATTTTAGATCCCCGCCTCCGTGGATCATTAATTATTTACGAAGCCCTGCATTCATGTTCCAGATATGCATAAATCGACGGTGTGTTCGTCCAGTCTTGGAGTTCCCTAGATACATCGGTAATGACGAATACGATGAATGCAAGCCGGTAAGTCAACCGATATCTATATGAAGTTATAAGTAGAATAATGACGTTCCCATAAGGGATGCGTTACCCGAGCAATGCATTCGACATAGTATGCAGATTTTGGATCATGCCCGTATAAGTCATGCGGTTTTGCGGTGGTGCGGCTAGTCGACTGTTAATGACTTTAAAAATCTTGTCGACGATCTAAAATTTTCATTATATACAACTATTTTAGACACTTTGATGTCTATACCTAATCGCTTTTTTAAATACGACGCAAGGAAGTTCTTACATTTTCTCCACATAAAGACAAAAGTATCACATCGATATATTTAATATCCAGCGTTTATAAAGAAAAACGTAGTTTCATATTCGTTTCATTTGCGTAGGCCCAACCAATAATAGTGGCATATACTCGGACAGAACAATGCCAACGGCGTGGATTCGATGGTGTTTGTGAGGTAATATTACTTTTAACTACCACTTTAATCCCAAAAAATAATCGATCGCTGGACCTGTGTTCATTAACTAAGTTTTTCGGAATCGTCTTTTCAACAGGGTTACTCTACTGCCTGCGACGTTTTACACTGCGCCCGGAAAGCGTGTGACCGTTATTTCATTCGGAAACGAGTACCAATGTGGGGTGCTGAGATCGGAACGCAGTGTGGCGAAAACAAAGTAAGGGTCGTATATCACATACTATTTCATGTAATCTTCATATAGTTGAAAATTAATACAAACTGGCTTCCAACAGCTAACATTGCCACGTCATACATTTATATTCTAGATCTGCATAAATCGGAAGTGTGTGAAGGTCGTCGGAGAGATGCCAGTAGCTATCGGCGGTGATAAAATCCATTTCTGCTTACAGGTACGAAACTCTTTGTAGAATATAGTACATAGGTTAATTATTATTTCATAGCTCGGATGATGCCACAATAACGCATAGTACCACATAGCTCACGCAGATGTTTGTTTTGGCTTTGAATCAATTAAGTATATAAATTAAGTGAATTAGGATACGAGTATTTTGTACGATAGACATCGATTCCGATATTTTTTATCGGTGGTATATTGCCGTCTAATATTATATTATGGGGGTACTAAAGAGACGAGATAGTCGTAGTCGGTAGTGGTATCGTTACATCATTTCCGTAAGATTTCACTGAAAATTTGCAGAAACGTTCTTTGATGTCATATGTATATGTGTGTAAAATTTCACGGGCCTTTAACGACTCAAAAATCACGATATTTATTCTTGAAAATCGTCATTTTCCTCAATCTCCCATAAGAACCCGTGTTAAACATCTCAGCATTATACAATGAGTATCTCGATCATTTGGTCGATGAAACGTGTTGAAATTTAGCATACATTCATATATGTCATCAAAAAAGCTTCCACTATTTTTTATAACACATTTCATGAAAAAAACAAATTCATGATTTTATTCATTATATAACCAAATAAACTTTACGTAGGATCAAATTTAATTTTGAGTATGTTGTTCTTTAGTCGATTTGTAACAATTTTTCTCAATGAACTTAAACGCTTAGTCCAGTCCACTTGGAATGTGAGAAAAAACGGGAATAAAATATTAATCGTCCCCCTAGCGATGCGACTACCATAACATGTACATGGATCAATACGTATCGACACAGTTTATATCGCAAAAATACTTTGTTTGCACATTGTCTGTCAAGAAATTGTTTTATGTTTAAATGTATTAATTGCATAGTTCAGGATAGTACCGGATGAACCAATAAAGACGCGTCACGAGCAATGCTTAGCTCATGGCTTCGACGTTGCATGCACAGTGAGGCTACTTACCAATGTTCATAATTATTAATGTGACTTTCGTTCGAAATCCTTTTAAGAAAGATATGACTTTGACACGTTTTAGGACGAAGATCGAAGTCCCAACCACAAGTGCTGTACGTTACGCTGCGGTTATAAAATCTTTCCTGGAATTTACTTTGAGAGTGGCGAAAGGCTAACTTCATTGAGCAAAATACTCCCAACGACGGGAACAAAGTGCGGTGAACATCATGTGAGTACCGTATATGTGACGTATCTTATGTTTCATTGATAATTTTTTCTGCGTGGTACTTTCCTATCGCGAGTTTCAAATTCACAAAAGGGGAATTGTCTCCTTATTAATTATGATCTTGCAAACGTAATTGAGCATCTCTAAATACGTTAACGCCATGTATCGATGTTCTAGATTTGTCAAAAACAGAGGTGCAAGGCCACGACGCCGGCACAAATGCCGACATACACAGGTACCGATATTTACCACGACTGCTATAGAACGAACCGGTTAGACAAAATAAGGGACAATTAGTTATTTAAATGGGTTCGACATTTGCAAGTAATATTTCTTATATCCCAAATCGTGAGATGCATGATCGTCGACTTAAGTATAAGACGACGAATGAAGAACCATAAACTTATTGGGAAAACACGTATCAATGAAACGGCACCGAAAATTCGAAGCTCGCCAGCCTAAAGTTACATTTTATAATCACATTGCAATGTCAACGAAGCCTCGCGGCTCTTAAATCCATTCATCGTCTTCGGGGATAATTGTGACTTTGCGTTTTATGAATTATGTTATGATAATCATTATTGTAAAAACAAGTACTTATTGATTACACGGACCTCCAAATAATCTGTATGTATGATAAATTATTATTAGTATAAGCTTTAAAAACCATGATATAACTGTATCGTTGATAATAAAATCAATCGTCCTGAGTAAAGAACGAAAAAGTTACGGAGTGTACACTACAGGTTAAAAAGCAACCAAAAAATTTATAAGTGAATTTTTGTTGGCATAAAAGAAAAAACGATATTTTGGCGCTTGTCTTCGAATAATCGAATTAATGAATAATCACATAAAAATTATTGTTATGTAATTATAACCGAATAAAAATTCGTCAATCAGAAATTGATTTCGTTCCAATAAATTTGTCTGATTAAATATCAAACCCAGCTCATTTAATGTTTCCTCGAGAATTTGGTGAAAACCAGTTTTCTCCCTGATCTCACTCTCGCCTTTTTATATCGCGTAAAATCAATTATAATTCAAATATTTATTATTGACATCATCATCCTGGGTTTATCGAGATAAAATCTTGTACATACCTACTGCGAGTATCGTACATACGTTTATGAAGGTATACATCGTCTCGCAGACCATCGACCCCGATACAGGACGAATCCGATAAATCGAACGTCATACATTTATCGTGACATTTATTGATCAATAATAACAACTTTCGAGTATATCGTTATTATTCTCATCATTATTATTTACGGGCGATCGAACCATAGACTTTATTATTTCATAAAATCGTCCCAAGAGACGATCGAATAAGTGAGCAAGTCTCCATCGCATTGACCCACTGAGATCTAATATTTTCAATTGACATCCTGTGAAATAAACAAACAACATATATATATATATATATATAGTTCTATAAGTAAAGTTTTGAAAATTTTATACATATACAAGGCGAATTTCATAAAATGTCAGAGGCTTTATTTTAAGGTAGATCTGATCATTACAAACAAAAGTTGCAAATATACATTAGGGATATATTTAATAGTTTACGAGATATCAATGTTTAAAGTTGGTCCAATCAGAGCGCGCCGAGAAGCGTTGGAGCCGCCCACTGTTGGCCTAGCCATAGAGATAGTATAGTGTAGGGCGTTACATTTGGGATTGCAAAATTCAGAGCAGTCAATTTTATTTATTATATTATTACGCAGTCATCTTTATTTCTCGGGCATTGGCTGCTAAGGCGTGGAGTGGGCGGTCCCAACGCCTCTCAGCGCGCTCTGCAATATTCAGAGCAGTCAATGCCCGAGAAATACAAATGACTGCGTAATAATATAATAAATAAAATTGATTGCTCTGAATTTTGCAACCCCAAATGTAACCCCGCCCTACATTGTGCTATCTCTACGTCTAGGGCGGGAGTGGGCGGTTCCAATGCTTCTCGGCGCGCTCTAATTGGACCAACTTTAAACATTCATATCTCCTAAACCATTCAAAATATCCCTAATGTATATTTGCAACTTTTGTTTGTAATGTACCCATCTACCTTAGAATAAATCCTGTTACACCTTATGAAATTCACCCTGTATATATATATATTTATCTATATTTTCGACCGCAACATCTTCCTCCATGTGTACGTCCGGACCGTTACACTTCTTATTTACGATCGCATAAAACGTGTCCAGTACGTTCGGAGTAAAACGTCGTCGATTTGCTTTTCCCCTCGGTCTTTTTTCACCCGGGTTTATCTCCTTATTATTATTGAAAGAAAATGCGCCTGGATAGAAAGCTCGTATTGGCGATCCGCGAGACGAATGAGAGTCTCGAAGCACCTTCGAACAAATGAAAATGCTCTTTTACACGCATATGTACGTTCGATTTATATAAACGTGAATATATATATATATATATTTCTGTATGTAAGATTGAGATAGCGGGAGAGTCGAGAAGACAGAGAAGCGCGATTAAATGGAATTTATGTTACACGTTTGTGTGTGTGTGTGTGTGTGTGTGTGTATTCGTTTGGCGTGCTCTCGTTGATTTATGAATCGAGTGTCTCGATAAATCGTAAAACTCTCGTTTTATATTTAGAGACGATGATATACATAACGAATGCGAATAAAGAGGATCTCTCTCGAAGATAGCAAAAATTTCTAGATATAGATACGTGTGTGTACGAGCATAAACATACCGCGCCCTTATCGCTATGTGATTACTACGAGCGGACACGATATCCAATAGTCTAGCGTATTTTTTTTTCCTTTTCTCTCTTTCTCTTTCACGTTCGTACGATACGCTTGGGGGCTTTTTCATGTAACTACGATTTTTTTTTTTTCGCAAACTCGATGTATCATTGTTATTGGCACGGGAACGATAGTTATTCCCTACGATTTCCATGCAGATTAACGATTTTTCAGTAAAATTGGAATTTTTTATTATGTAATTGTAAATAAATTCGAAAAATAAATAATGTTAACATTAATATTATTGTTGTTTGGAGTTGATGAATAATGAGTATTTTTAAACGTTAACAGTGAACGATAAGAAAGAATTTATTTTCAAAATTGAATAAAAAATAATCATGTATTTTGTAATTATGAATATGTCGATTATACATTGTAGGAACAATCTGTGACAACGGTTTACGACTGACAGGTGTCAAACTGGGATTTTGCCATGAAAAATTTCGTGATCACCAGCCCCAAAGAAATAGTGATTTCTATAACAGTGAATTTTTCTTCTCAAGAATCACATTTCTTTGCAAATTCGTATATTTTAAGTTACTTACCCCACGACTTCTCGCTAAAACGCCGCTATAGTGGCTCTATGCAATACTCTCAGCCGAGGATATTATTATTTACGTATTTACCTAAAAAATTGAAGAACAAACAAAACTTTTTTTTTCTTAATTTTCATCAATCGTCATTGGGATATAAGACTGCCAACAAAATATAATACGAAACAATGATATCAACCGAGCACATTATTATTTACGCATTGACCTAAACAATTGTCAAAACAAAAATATTATTTTTAATTTTTTATCACTTGCCATTGAGATATAAGACTGTCAACAAAATATAATATGACACAATTCGTCAGAAACAACGAAGTATTTTTTTTTTGTTAAGGCGAAAACTCAAACACGATAATTCCATCCTGTACTCGTGTGTCACATTTGCATTGTGAGAATAATTCGTCCAGAGGAATTGATACTCGGATGTTTGTGAACGAGATAAAGAGAGAGAGAGAGAGAAAGGGAGGAGTGAAAAAGCATCTTAACGATGACGGACGATACCAAGCAACGTGACAATTACTCCATCGTCATTGTCCACCATGTAAAACGAGACGAGAATCCTGTGTTAAAGAATGCTGCCTACCGGAGAAGGAACATAAAAAATAAACAAAAACACAAAAACAAAGAGCCAAGATAAACAAAAATTCACCGGCTAATAAAATGAGAATCGACGTTGGTGGTGTGTGAGAAAAAAAATGAAGCTAAAACTCCAGCTTGTTCGCGTCCAGCAGATTATTTCTTTCGCTCTAATAAAACGTTTTCACTATCTTTTCACTAGCGATGCCAATGTAACTAAGGCATAATAAACGCACGCTCGAGCAAGATCCTCGCGTGACATAATGTTTCGTATGATTCGCACGAGAGCACGTAAGAAGAAAAAAAAAGGAAAGGGAAAAAAATGTTTCAAGACTCTCTTGGGAATTCCTCGACTCGTTCTCTCTTTCTCGCTCAAGAGGCTTTTTGTCACGCATCGACGGAAAATGCGAGTTGTCCGAGTCACATGCGTGAAATACTACGATATTATCGTATCTTCGTGTTTCTCGCGTTCATTCATGCTGCGTCGATCGAGCCAGTCATTGTGGACGAATAATTGCCAATTGGCTCGTGTTTATAGGTGTGATCATTTTATTCGAATTGTTAAACAAACTGTATTATTGTTTGTCGATTGTTCATTAAATGATCGAATAAATTAATTTAATTTGAAAATAAAATTAATTATTCGTTATTATAATTTTGGTTTTGTATAAATTGAGGCAAATTCTGAATTTTATTTAAGTATGTAGGAGTTGGGGAGTTTGCGATTTGTGTTTTAATGTTCATTTTAATTAAGATTTTGTTATTTATGCATTTTTATAATTGTAATGACTTTTAAACAACACAATTAAACAAACCACATTCTAGTTTGCCGATCGTTAATTAAATGATCGAATAAATTAATTTAATTTCAAAATAAAATTAATTATTCGTTATTATAATTTTGATTTTGTATAAATTGAGGCAAATTCTGAATTTTATTTAAATATGTAGGAATTGGGGAGTTTGTGATTTGTGTTTTAATGTTAATTTTAATGAAGATTTATTTATTTATGAATTTTTATAATTGTAATGACTTTTAAACAACACAATTAAACAAACCACATTCTAGTTTGTCGATCGTTAATTAAATGATCGAATAAATTAATTTAATTTGAAAATAAAATTAATTATTCCTCATTATATTTTTGATTTTGTATACATCGCTGCAAATTCTGAATTTTATTTAAGTATGTTGAAATAGGGAACTTTACGATTTGTCTGTTTAAAGCTAATTTTAATTAAAATTAAGTTATTTATGGATTTTT
Organism: Netelia melanura; assembly: GCA_964007305.1. Lineage (NCBI taxonomy): Eukaryota > Metazoa > Arthropoda > Insecta > Hymenoptera > Ichneumonidae > Netelia > Netelia melanura. The sequence goes on along the minus strand of OZ023254.1, from coordinate 6,209,645 downwards.
ATAATTTTAATGACTTTTGAATTTTTCGTTCCGGTGTCATTAAGATTTTTTTAATGCCTATCGAATGAAAGGTAGGACGAGGTGCTGGCTCGTCGAGCGAGCTAAAAAAAAAGAAAGGGCAGTGAGTGTGTACGAATCGCGAAGGGGACGAACCCGACCACCGACGTACGTCGTTCTGTGCGAACGAGCCGGGTTCAAAAGACCCTCGAGTTTAATTTTTTTTGTTTTCTTTTATTTTCCGGCAACAGAGAATAACCGTCCAACAGGTAAGTATATCCGGGAAGTTTGGGCCGTTGAAGCGTGTCCGCAACGACGACAAGGGCGAGGGTTACGATTTTTTACCGGGGGAATTGTTTAAAAGCGTAACCGGACAATGAAGCGAGGATAAATTTAGAAAGAAAAGAGAGAAATAAAAATGGAAACGAGCGATAAGCTTCGTTAATTCTGAATATGTGAAAATTTGATTAACACCGCCTCACCTACAAAAATCAATGAATTACATTATTTTTAATTCGCTAATTTTTATCTCTCCGATTAAATTTGATCGATATTTTATCATAGGGAAATATTGATAAAGCGGAGACAGATAAATTACAATTAGTATAACAATTATCGTTCAAAATAAAAGTGTGTCGAGTCTTTTGCACTATCTCGACCTAAACGTCTCATTTTGTAAAGAATGAATCAAGTTTGATTTTACTATAAATAATTTTTTTTATAAACAAACAAAATTTTAACAACCAGCGAAACCTAAAAATAAACATCCTGCGTAATTAAAAAAGTTAAAAGGAGAAGAAAAAAATCGTTCGATCGACGTTTCATCGTAATTTGAAATTGTTTATATTTTATAATTTTCCTATATTTGCCTTTTTTTTTCATTCGATAAAGAAAAAGTCGTCACGAATCGGAAACGAGCACGATGGAAGTCGTGAGATAAGAATTATGATTGCGAGAACTGTTGCGAGAACGAGTTACAATAATAAGTATAAAAAATAGAAATAGACATGAAAATAAAAATCAAAGGAAGTAAATACTATATCGATGATAAATCTCGTGTAATTGAGGCAGGTCTCGTTCACGCGAGCTGCCAAGTGAAACGAGTACGAAGTCTGCTTGTCGGCAAAAAGCGAGATGAGAAAAACCGAGGAAAGTGAGAATGAGAGAGAGAGAGAGAAAGAGCGAGACTTGAAGTAGACGTCGAGAACCACTCCCAGTTTTATTCCACGTGTTGGCGTACTTTACAGAGGTGGAGAGGAACTCCGATCGACTCCAAGAGACTCGGTAAACCATGACAGAGAACGATGAAGAAAGAAAAACGGTGGAGAGAAATAAGAAGGACAACACAAAAAAAAGAAAATATCGAGACGAACACAGGTAGACGTCTCGCGTTCGACAATGTCTGGGTGCAAAACGAAAAAAAAAAGAACACGAGGAAAGAAAAAAGAAAATGTCCGCACACGCGATTCAACGATAGGACGGCGATGGTGGCCACGCGCGGTCGTCGCCTCCGCAATTTTCCTCCTCCTCGCTCTCTCTCTTCGTTTTCCTCCACTCTCTCTCTCTCTTACTTCTGCTTCTTGGCTCTTTTCCCTCCTCCTATCCTACGTTGTCGACGATGTACACATCCGTCGTCAGGGGGAATGCAAATGAAATTTGCGATTAGCGCTGCGGTGAACTCGAGCCGAGAATGAACTCGAGATGGAAGGGAGAGAGGAGAAAGAGTAACGACGAGAGAGAACTGAACAAAGTTTCGATGCGCTCGCGATAGTTTCCAGAAGCTTGAAAACGTTTTCGACCAGACCCGAGGGACAGGCGGAGGGAGAACACAGACAGAAACTAATTACCGCAACGTAAGAGAAACGTGGAAAGTCCCGAGAGGCTGCGACGGGACAGATGCGAGCAATCATCCGAGTGACTAACAACGCAGAGTGAAGGAGAGAATGAAAAGCTTGGATAGACGAGATGAGAGAATTACTCGGCAATCTCATCGCTCTAACCGATCTTTCGTCTCTGCGATAACAATTAAACAGTGATCTTCGAGGAGTCTCGACGTCTAAGACGATGGACGAATACGACTGTAACGTCGAACGACGATGCAACCCGCTGATTGTGAGTGAAATTGGACAAATTTCAATCGAGGATTACCTCGAGCCTTTTATCGATAAACTCAATCTCAGATTGGAATCGAAAGGAAGGTAACAAATTTATCATAAAATTGAATTTCGATTTTCTTTTTTTAAATATAATTTAATGAAAATTCAATTCAAATAAAATCGATTATGTTCCGATCGATATAGACTGTTGTTTTATTTAACTGGAATGTAATAAATTTGTATCGAGATGTAATAAAATTGAATATAAGTTGAAGAATTCTCGAGTCAAATCGAGCCAAGTAAGATCGCTGTTTCGACGGATGAATATTTTTGTTTATGTTTTTATGACGTGGACGATAAATCTTGACTGCAATAATTCTCGATAACGTAACGAGAAAAATGAAGTGGGATCGATGGCGATGCGCGCCTGATATCGAGAAACCGAAGGCCCGCCGGGCGATAACGGTGCTGAGAATTGTTTGTACTCGATATTCTCTCTTTCTTTCTCTACTACTCGAGGAGATATCCGTATAAGCAGATCCGAAATAACGTCCCTGGGCAATAAGATCGATGTTACGAGGATAATTCAAGAGCGAAGCCGGTTTTCCGTGGCTTCCTCCCTCGGTTTCTCCATGGCGGTGCCACGAAAGGCACGACGACTTTGCTTCCTCTCTCTCCTTCGTCTTATTCTTCGTCGCGTGGTACGACCATCCAACGAGTAGAAACCAAGGAAGGAGAAGAAGGATGAGTCATGAACGATGGTGAAATCCTTTTCGCTCTTCGTGTATATTCTCTCTCTCTCTCTCTCTCTCTCTTGAACTCTCCCACAGAGTTTCTCCCTCTCGGTCCATGGCACAAGGGAGTTTAACACTCGTCCGCGAAAGCTCGATGGAAGGAGCGGCCTGCTGCCTACAATTCCTCCGTCTCTTCTCTCAGGATTTCGGATCGAGGGAACTCGAAAGGTACGATTCGGCGCCTACGCGAATCTCCGAGTAACGAACGAGTGGCGAAGAAAATAACACGTTGGAAAGAGCCAAAGATATCCTGGAAGGCTTATTAAATTATTTTCCAAAGTTGTTCCAAATTTATCGACGCCACGAATTTATTTCGTTTCTGAGGAAAATCGTTTTATCGATGGAAAATAAAAATGACGAGGGTCGTTTAATTTTTCAAACTTTCTCAATTTTATCGAAAGTACAAAATTCTTTTTTTGTGTGTCTCTCTGAAAGGAAACATTGAGAATTTGCGCAGATAGTAAAAAAAAAAAAAGGAATTACGTTACATTGTCTAATTCCCATGCGAGCAATATTGTCTCGGGAATGAGTTTAGCGACGTTTACCGGTCGGAGGAGAAACTACAGTCGTAAAACGACGATCGGTGACGAGAGAAAACTAGAGAACAAGGTGCAAACAAACGCTACGGGGAATCCCCCTTGTTTCGAGGAAAACTGTCGGTATTTTAGAACTGTCGACGATCGTAAAAGATCCTCTCTAGGTATTGTCCTTGGCAAACGATCAGGAACGAAGATAGATCAACGGCTGTAGCTTATGCGACGTTGTTACCTCGGTTCGTCACTTCGGGGACAACACGAGTGACGTTTCAGTCCGGAGATGGAATTTTACCGTTCGAAATACGAATTTATGGAACGAGACTGACCCAGACTTGGCTAAAAGAAGATTTAATTTGTAGAAAAGAAAATACGGTTTTATTTTAACGAGATTATTAAAATAAATGGAAATCATTGAAATTTCTTTTGGGCAATGTTGTTTTTTGGTAAAATATGGAAGTGTATGAATGTTTGTTAAGGAAATTGTATTTAAAACGAGTCTGGGGTTCAACACACTGGCTCGGCAAATTCAAATTAATCGAAATATTTGCGAATGTTTTTCTTTGCCTTTCTTAAATTCATAGATTTATCTCGACTTACCTCCGTCAAAGGCTCCTCCTTAGTGACGTCACCGTTCTTGGGTGCGTCCTCGCGGGCTGGCTTGCTCTTGTCCTTCTTGCCGAAACTGATTGATCTGAAGGACCATTTTTTCTTCAGCTGTAACGAATCGGATATATAAAAAAAGCAATTGCGACGAGAAAACCGAGAAAATGTTTTTAAACATTCTTTGCTTTAACGCCAAATGAAGTTTAAAATGAACAAAAAATCATGCTTTAAGGGGGCTCAGCCATTCTAAAGGCCGAAAAATATGGTAAACTTTGGAATTTTTTTTCAAAGAAACTAAACAACATATCGAAATTCTTTAAAAAGATATTTATTATACAAGTATTGAGCACTGTTTATAAATTTTGTCGGAGATGTATTAAACAAAATGGCGGCATTTTTTAAGCTGCACCTTTTCTTTTTCATTGCTACCTGGTCGAACCCATAACTGCTGCAATTTCAAAGCTACAATAATGAACCAAAAAGAATTCGATAAAGTATGATAACAGCTTCGACACTGCGTAGGATTTTTTTTTTATATTGCATAGTTCAAATGTTATTAACAATTTTCGTGCATTTTTTTGCCTTTCGTCGAAATTTTTGTTCAACAACACGGCACTTTTGCAAAATTCAATTTAAAAAAAAAATCCTATGTAGTGTCGAAGCTGTTATCATACTATATCGAATTCTTTTTGGTTCATTATTGTAGCTTTGAAATTGCAGCAGTTATGGGTTCGGCCAGGCAGCAACAAAAAAGAAAAGACGCAGCTGGGAAAATGCTGGGAAACCGCCATATTGTTTAGCACAGCTCTGATAAAATTTATAAACAGTCCTTAATACTTGTATAATAAATCCCTCTTTACCAAATTACGATATGTTGTTTAGTTTCTTTGAAAAAAAATCCCAAAGTTTGGTATATTTTAGGGCCTCTAGAGTGGTTTACCCCCTTAACCCTTCCAAAACAATTCTCCCATTTCCTTACATAACATGCTACCCAAACCAGAGTCAACGCACATTGAAAAAAATCTAAAAAAAAAAAAAAAAAAAAGACAATTTTCATTAAATAAAAATAAACTATTCGAATATTTACCTTGTCCTTCTTTTTCGTTTCTTTGCTATCAGGAGACGTGGCAGTGGTGGGACTGGCTGGCGTGCCCTCGGTAGGTGTCGTGACTTCACCGGTACCTTCCGCCGGAGTTTCGGTCGTCGGTGATTCTACCTTGACCTCCTCCGCCTTTGCCTCTTCCTCCTTTAAAAAAAAAATAAATACAACAATTTTACAAACAACCAAATTAAATTTCACTCGCACGATGGAATTTGCGAACTTAATTTCGTCCAATTATCTTGAAAGACCAGAGTCGCTCTCGTTTCAATTGACTCGGCTCGAAAATACCGTGCTAATTAAAATGTTACCGCGAGGGCAATGGGACAATCTCGTGTAGGGCGACGATGTGAAAATAGTGTTGAAAGAAAAAATGGAATAAAAAAAGAATTGAATGATCCAACGAATTTGCGACGAGGAATGAGAGAAAGAAAGAAGGAGAGGCAAGAGCCGAAGGAGCTATTCATTAAGGCCACGAAACTAACGGGAGCGAGAGTAGAAAACATCGCTCTCGACTTTAATGAGCGTTAGTTTCCCTAGCTAGACGAGAACGAAGAAGAAAGGAAGAAACCGAGGTGAAAAAAAATGATAGAAAGGAAGAAAGAAAATCGCCAACGTCGAGAAATCCTTGCAAAATACCGAATTAAGGGAGAACCGCAAATTAAATTACGTCTAGCAAAAGGCATTTCTCATCCGCAGGTGCAACGACCCGGCGTTGGCAGGCCGGCTGTGGCTCCATCCAGAGAGACAGAGAGAAAAAAAGAAGCAGGGATATAGAGCATGCCATTTCGAACTTCCGGCGAACGGGGACCAAACCGGATTTGTCCAATTCGTTCCTCGCCCGACGAACAAAACCGTACGAAGAAGCCCTTGCTCGCATTTTGCAATTCGAATTTCGTCGTTCCGAACACGACGCTTTTTAGTTTCAGCTGCCCGGACCTAGGACTTATTCGATCCTATTGTTCGAATTCATTTGCATCGAATCAATTCCCCCACCCCCCTTTTTTTAAAAACTGTTTTTGCTATTTCAAAAAATCGTTGATCAGAATGACAATTTATTTAGAGAATTGGTCAAGGTTCTTTGTTCGTGAAACGATTTCTTTTGTAGGTAAGGGAAAAGTTGGAAATGCGATTTTTTATGATTCGATTCTATTGTTCGAATTCATTTGCATCGAATCAATTTTTCCCCCCTTTTTTTTTTAAACTGTTTTTGCTGTTTCAAAAAATGTTTGATCAGAATGACAATTTATTTAGAGAATTGGTCAAGGTTCTTTGTTCGTGGAAGGATTTCTTTTGTAGGTAAGGGAAAAGTTGGAAATGCGATTTTTTATGATTCGATCCTATTGTTAGAATTTATTTGCATCGAATCAATTTTCCCCCCCTTTTTTTTTTAAACTGTTTATGCTATTTCAAAAAATGTTTGACCAGAATGAAAATTTATTTAGAGAATTGGTCAAGGTTCTTTGTTCGTGGAACGATTTCTTTTGTAGGTAAGGGAAAAGTTGGAAATCCGAATTTTTATGATTCGATCCTATTGTTCCAATTTATTTGCATCGAATCAATTTTTCCCCCCTTTTTTTTTTAAACTGTTTTTGCTGTTTCAAAAAATGTTTTATCAGAATGACAATTTATTTAGAGAATTGGTCAAGGTTCTTTGTTCGTGAAACGATTTCTTTTGTAGGTAAGGGAAAAGTTGAAAATGCGAATTTTTATGATTCCTATTGTTCGAATTTATTTGCATCGAATCAATTTTTCCCCCTTTTTTTTTAAACTGTTTTTGCTATTTCAAAAAATGTTTTATTAGAATGACAATTTATTTAGAGAATTGGTCAAGGTTCTTTGTTCGTGGAACGATTTCTTTTGTAGGTAAGGGAAAAGTTGGAAATGCGAATTTTTATGATTCGATCCTATTGTTCGAATTTATTTGCATCGAATCAATCCCCCCCCCCCCCCCCTTTTTAAAACTGTTTTTGCTATTTCAACAAATGTTTGGCCAGAATGAAAATTTATTTAGAGAATTGGTCAAGGTTCTTTGTTCGTGGAAGGATTTCTTTTGTAGGTAAGGGAAAAGTTGGAAATGCGAATTTTTATGATTCGCGTTCGTAAAGTCTCGTGATAAAAAAATAAAAAAAAGAAAGAAAGTGAGACGAAGAATGAAGTAAGAAGGGGCAAACATCACGTACCGGACTCTCGAGAACGATGATATTCTTTGTTTCGAATTTTGTGTTCCTCTCGCCTTTTTATATTCATCGCACTGCCCGAGCGTCAGTTGGTCGGAGGGAAGAAAATAAGAAAAGAGTGAATATTCGTAAGAAAAAGAATATAAAAAAACAGAGGAAAAAGCTGAAACAATAAAGCTTCTGCCGGTTGTCAATACGTCAGAGTCCCATTGTGTCTCGCAGACGATATTGTTTTCCTTGAGTTTATTTCATTTCGCCGAGTGACGATCCAAAACCGAGGGAGAAAGAACGGACTCGAGAAGATTTGGAAAGTAACTTCTCCCCCCGTTTTCTTTTTCTCTTTATTCTCGAGATCCTCTTTACGAACACTGAAAAATTCTTTCGTCGCACGAGTTTTCACGAAATTTTGCATTTTTGGAGTAAAGCGTGCTAGAAATTCGTGGTTAGTGGAGAAGAGTGGATATTTGTTTTAAATCTAAATAAAAAAATTAATATTTCGCTGCAATTATATTTCTAAAATTTTTGGGAAATTTTTGTGAATTTCTAGGAATTTTTTTTTGGAATTTTTCTAAAAATTTCTGAATTATTAAGAAAATTATTGAGTAACTCGAGTACAAAAACCACAATTTATCCCCAATAAACGATGAGTTTCCTTAATTTTACTTTAAAACTAAAACACGAAAAAATTTCAACAAAACATAATTTCTATCCGACGATCAAAATTTTGTATTTTCGGAGTAAAGCATGCTAGAAATTCGTCGTTAGCGGAGAAAAGTATAATTTTTGTTTTAGTTCGAAACAAAGAAACGTATATTTCGCTGCAATAATATTTAAAAATTTTTTAGGAAATTTTTGTAAATTTCTAGGAAAAGTTTCTGAATTTTTAGGAAAGTTATTATAATTCGTGGTTAAGGGATTAAACTTAATACTTATTTTGAAACTCGAGTATAAAAACCACAATTTTTCCCTAATAACACCAAGTTTTATTAATTTTACATCGAATTTAAAAAAAAAAAAAATAAAAAAAAATTTCTATTCGACGTTGGCGTAATTAACAAATTATACACATAAACACTGAATTTATCGTACACGGAGTGTTCGACGGGCAACAAGAGAAACGAAAATTCGATAATTCCTTGACTCGCGGATAAGCCGAATGATGAAGAAAGTAGAGAAGATGGATGAAAGAAAAAGAGGAAAATGGAGGAACGAAGTGCTGAGCTCCGGGCTTAATCGCGAGTCCGTGCCACCGTCTGTATGTAACCAAAAACGTTGAATAGCTCGGATACAAAAAAAAAAGGAAAAAGGACTAGAAGGATGAGCGCGTCTCAGCTTCTTCGAGAGAGGAGAGAAAGAACGAGGTGGGGGGAGACAGAGAGAGAGAGAGAGAGAGAGAGAGAGAGGGATGATCAATTCTCTCTCGCTCCTTTGTGACGAGCCTCATCTCCGAGACTTTTGGCTTTTATCCAAGGATATTTCCCCCCCCCCCCCCGCCCTCTCACGCTCTTTGCCACTACCTCGTCCTTTTCAACCTTCTTCCTTCATTCGATCGAACTCTCTCTCTTTCTCTTTCCACCCGGTGAACTCTCACGAAGACGAGAGGAAATGAAAGATTATCGGGGAAAGTGAATTCAACGATGAATTCACGATCGGGTTGACCTTTTGATTCGCCGTTGCCGATCAACGAACCGATATTTCCGATGAGATAACATCGATTATTATTATTATTACGATTTGAAATCATAAAAGTAGTTTGTTTAAAAAAAATCGCATTGGATCAAACAATTGCATTCTCGTCCATGTGACAAAATAATTATTCTTGGAAATAAAAAAAATTACGTAACTTTTTTCGCTATTATTTATCGTTATTTCTATCTAATTAATTATTTTTTTGGAAAATGAATGAAATAAGTTCGCAAATTGGACGAAACGATATTTCCGATGCGATAACATCGATTATTATTAATATTACTACGATTTAATAACAACGAAGTAGCTTAAAAAAAATTAAACAATTGCATTCTCATCCACGTGACAATAATTATTTTCGGCAATTCAGAAATTAAATAACTTTTTTGTTATTAATAAAAAATAATTCGTGGTTCCGGCCGGGATCGAACTGGCGACCTTCTGCGTGTAAAGCAGACGTGATAACCGCTACACCACGGAACCCACTTAACTTTTTTGTTATTATTTATCGTCATTTCCATCTAATTAATTATTTTTTTTGGAAAATAAATTAAATAAATTCGCAAATTCAACGAAACGATATTTCCGATAAGATAACATCGATTATTATCATTATTATTACTAAGATTTGATATCAACGCTAATAAAAAGAAACCACACAATCGCATTCTCATCGACGTGCCGGAATAATTATTCTCGGAAATTAAAAACTTACGCGACATAAATAAATAAATAGTCAATTAATTTTTTTTTTGGAAAGCAATGAAATAAATTCGCAAAATTTCGTTTTAAATACAATTTATTGCCCAACTATAAATCATTATTAAAACGATTGTTAAAAAAAAAGTCGTTATTTCCGGTAAAAAAAAAAAATATTTCCTTTCTCCTTTTCACATTACAAAAAATGAAATGCGAGTAGCAATATTTCTGACACGAGAACACGTGTCTACTCCGTTGTCGTCTCGTTAATAACACGACGTCGTCGACTCGACGCACACGCGCGTCCATTTTCTTTTCTCCAATGTATCGTAAACACATCTCGATGGAACATTTCCGTTCACGACATATACACGTCGTTGCGCGATCTGCGGCGAGTGATACGCGGATAACAAACCGTGGAGAGTCTCGGATTTCATCGCGTCTGTTTGCCGGTCGAAAACAAAACGTAACGAAAAAAAAAAATAAAAAATAACGAGAACAAAAAAACATTCTCGACATTTTTTTTCTTACTAATTTTTTTCCCAAATATTGACTTGATCGATCAATCGCGAGAAGGAAACGGAGTATCCTATTATTCCCCGACGAAATAACGAAGCCCGCAGGTGGCAATGACGAACGAGTGTGTACGCGTTGCTTTATTACTCGGATATTAATCGCGTGACGAATAACCGAGTCCGTAGAATCATGGAACACACCGAGACGATGATTAAACACCGGAGAGCCATTCAGAGGCGACGAGAGAGCGTGCCGGAATTTTACACTCCCGGGGTATTTTGGGTGGCGTTCGAGGTCGAGATAAAAAACGAGAGCGAAATCGAACGATTAGAGACGCGTTGCGAGTTGTGGAATTTTTTTTTGTTTTTTTTTTTAGTTTTTGTTCACTCTTTTTGTTTTCCAGAGAAGAGTGAGACATTGGAGAAAAAGGAGATGCTTTCAAGTCTGGAAATATCGGGAGAGGCTGAAACTAATTTCCGAACACGGAACGATAAGGTTTTTATCTGCCTGGCCAAAAAGTCATTGCGTTTTTGGTTGTTACGGATTGTTCTGTGAGAGCGTGAGTTAGAAACGCAATTACTTTTTGGCCAGGCTGATCACGTGGGTATGTAAATATCGACTCGACATCCGGTGCAGTTAGAGAAGAATTTCAATACGTGGCACACGCGAACGGGAGAAACGTGGCAGAACAGAAATTTGACTTTTGTGTCTGCAAGAATAATAAAAAAAATTTTTAAAAAAAGAAGAAGAGGAAAGAAACGAAACGATCTCGTTTCGTGCGGATAATCGGAGGGTGTTTCATATTTTGTTTTGTGAGACTGGAGAATCGATGGGATTTGCGTGTGAAAAAAAAGAATTTTGAAAAATGTCGAAGTTGAAAACGGATGAGAAAAGAAAGAGAAAAAATTCGATCGATTTAAAAAAAAAGATTCGCGCACACGTTGATGTAGAAACGACTTTGTCACGAATTTTATATCCACCGTAGGAGCGAGCTAAGAATTAACGGATTGGCTTAACGGCGAGAAGAGAAGGCTGAGAAATGTGACGTGAAACGAGAGTGTGAGAGAAAATTGAACGATGGAATTCGCTCGTCGGGTTTGCTCGGCTTTAATTGCCCGGATGGAAGTGACCTGTTCGCGGGACGGGTCAAGACTCTCGTATTAATTGAAGAAAATGTCTTGAATTCTTGGAGAAATGAGAAGAAGTGAAACGAAGAAGAGCGCGAATGCGAGAAAACAAAATAAAATATATGATTTTTTTTTTCTTCGTCTAATTAATAATTCGTCTTTGTAATAACAAATTAGTTCTGTTTTTGTATTGATAATTATTATGTTAATATTTATTATAATTATCAGTTACGGGTATTCATTTAGATCAATTATAATTATTATATCAATAATAATTATTATGTAATAATATATAATTAATATATTAATTATATATCAATATATTAATATTAATATTATTATTATTATATATAATAATATTATATATTATATTAATATTATTATTATTATATATAATAATATTAATAACATATATAATATTATATATTAATTATATAATTATTATACTATATAATAATATACAATAATTATATTAATTATTATTAATATAAGTTAATAATTAATAAACCATTATTATTATTATTAATATGGTTTGTCGATAATAATAAAAGCGTAAAAAAATTGTTTTGAATAAATTTTTCCATTCGAGCGCCTTATCTCACGAGCCAGTGAGCTATACAAGCTCACTGACTAGCGATAAGAACCGCGCAGTTTTGCTTGTCTCTGCAATATATACATATATACACACACAGATTGTTAAAATACGCTTTATGACGCATCAAGCGAGGCATGAAAATCGCTTATAGACGCAACAAGAGACTCGCCCTTCCGTTTCCACTTGGCGTATGATAAAACAAGTGTAACGCGAAATTGCGTCGTCCCCCGACGTTCTCGTCTTCCTATCATTATTATTATTTCGCCAAAAAAGAAATATTGCAATGACAAAAAGAAATTTTTGTTTGTATGAAAAAAAAATCAAATCTAAATTTTATTAATGTCTTTGAGATTTCGTCGGCTTTAAAAAAAATCATAAATCTTGCCAAACTCTCAAAGAAGGTGAATCACGTTCGACCTGCGGTGCAGGAGCGAATATATATTGCAGTCATCCGCGGTCAAGGCCATGGAGGAGAGGGAAAGAAGGAGAAGGAGGAATCACCGAGACCGCAAACTCCTCTTCTCAACACCTGTTCCTGCGATCGCCTCGTCTTTTTTATAATTTTTTTTTTCCCTTTTTAATCAACCAATTTTCTGCATATTCTTCTTTTTTTTTTGCGTAAGTGTCGATGAATATGCATGAAAATAAGAGATAATACGAACGTTTCCGTCGAGAACGAGGGGAGAGAAAAAATCTTGATTAAAACAAAAAGAAAGTCGAATTGGGAAGACGACAGAAAAAAAAAACTCGATTTTGGCCTCGTGGCGTCGTCAAAAGGATTTCTTCGTGCCAGGTGTACGTCCAGTTTCGCGAAACTCGAGGCTTCACCCTCCTCCTCCTCCTCCTCCTCCTCCTCCTCCTGTACTCTCGATTCGTAACCGCACCTGTTGGACGAAATTCACGACGAAGCACGCGAGCGAAGAATTCAACTTTTTCACGAAGAAGCGAAACATAAAATTTTTAACAAAAGAAAATAATGGAAAATGAGAAAATTGGAAGATCTAACGGGAAGTGTCGATAAAGAGGAAATGTAAGGTGGCAGTTGGATAAAGAAAAATGGTCTTGCGGAAAATAAGAAGAGACGTGGAAAGAACGAGTTCTTTTTTTCGCATTGCACGATTTTTCACTTTTCTCGTTTCATTTCTTCCGCGACATTCCTCCTCCTCCTCCTCCACCTCTTCCTCCTTCTTCTCTTACTCTCTTCGTCTACCGTGTTATTTTTCCGCGTGTCACGCTATACGGTGCACGACAGCTGCGGAGGAGGTTGCTCAATCGAGGAAATATCGAGTTTCACCGCGAACCGTACCAACGCGTGTACAAGGTACAACGACGGGTTGAAGGAACGAGAATGAAGAAAACCGAGGCTGCGCCACGCGTTTAACTCGCCTAACGTCTATGTTGTGACGCGACGTTGGTTTCTTTTTTTTTTTTTAAGGAAAAACGACAAAAAAAATTGTTCATTCGAAAAGCTCGCGATAGCTGACCAATTTTATTAATTTATAGTTACTTTTGTAATGTTACAAGTGTCTCGCGAGGAAGGACAAGAAATATCTTCTCCAGGTAAAAGTTGGAGTTTCAACAAAAATGAAGAAAAAATTGAAATGAAAATAAGTAAATATTGTTAATACAATTGTCAAATTTTGCAACGTTTGTTCGTGTTTGAAAATAATGATTGAGAATATTATTTTATTTTGGGTAGTTAATTTTAATGTTATCAATAATAACCTCATATTTTTGTTTATTTCGTTCATGTTTAAAAATAAAAATTGAGAATATAATTTTATTATTTTATTTTGGGTAGGTAATTTTGTTGTTATTGATAATAAAATCCTATTTTTATTTATTTCAGAGTGAAAAACAGATTGAGATATTTATGTGACTTTTTTTTTTTAACAATTCTAATGTCATCAGTATTTCGCGAGGAAGGACCAGAAATATCTTCTACAGGCAAAGTTGGACGTTCAATAAAAAATTAAGTAAAAAATTAAATGAAAATAAGTAAATATTTTTAATACAATTGTCAAATTTTTCAACATTCGTTCCCGTTTGAAAATAAACATTCAGAATATTATTTTATTTTATGCAATTAATTTTATTATCGATAATAACAATCGCACATTTTATTTATTTGCGAGTAAAAAATAGATTGAGATATTTATAGCGTGGAATAAAATGAAAGAAACTATTTCTTCTCGAGCAAAGCCCCCGAGGCCATGTCGATATTGGGTTTCCATTTCTGTCTCTTTCTTTATCTTGTTTTCTCTAGCCAGAGGAAACGAGTGAAACGAGCAAAAAAAAAAAGATGTACTACCGGTGGAGCAAATCTTTTTTTTTTTATTTCGAATTTATCGGATGTAAGTTAAGGGGATATTGGATACTGTCGAACAGTGGACACGCTCGAGTTGGAACTGTGCGAGATGAAAAGCCTTTCAGGGGGGAATGGGACATTTCTCTTCCTTCCACGAAAATACACATCGACCATTTTGTACGTGGTTGGAAACGAAATTGTCGCTTTTAAGACTCTCCTCTTTATCGAATTGTATATATCTATGTACGTCTGTCTGTCTGTATCGACGTTAACATTTCCGTTTATTCGATCGCCCGAGGGAATTCTAGTTGAAAATAATTTATTACAGCAATAAAAATAAAAAATTGAATAAAATTAACCATTAGACTTGAATAATGGCTGCAGGTTCGATCGATCGAATAAATCATCATCGATTCGATCGATAAATATTGTAACGATCGGAAAATTTTTCGATAATTCACGACATTGGAATGCGACAAAGTTAAATTCCCGCGACAAATTTAAATTTCCTCGTGGCACGGGTAGCATGACAATTCTCTCGATCGTACGGAGGGAAATAATACGTATGGACCATCGATGTTCTTTATTCGCGACGATAAAAAGAACAACGAGAATTAAGTATTCAGAAAAGCTCGTTCGATCGAGCTATCGAGGTCGTAGCTCGCGCAACAATAGCACTTTGCTATTTTATGCACGAGATCAAAAATTCCATTCGAACTTTCGTCAATTATTCGTTCACTCTAAGAATAACAAATTTAAATTAAACGAAACAAAATTCCGTTTTTTTTTGCTCGATTTACATTGAAAACATTGGAGAAATTTATTATTTCAAGAATAAACGAAGAATAATCCAATTTTTTTGTTTGATTTTTAATAAAGTAATTTTTTGTCTTCTATCGCGTGTAAAGCTCGCTCGGATCGAGATAACCGTTGCATAAGGTGGAGCTTAGGAATAACGCGATTGCGGCCTCGATGGATCGCGTGCATCGAGAAAAATACCTTCACGTAACAGAGAGCAGCTCGAATCCAAAGTGGAAGTGAATTGGTGACGGCACGCAGGGCACCGAAGTTAACGAGAAAATTTTCCGTAGAATTGTGCTCGTACCATTACTACGAGAAACTACGGTCTCGGGTACAAAGAGAGGAGAGAGAGAGAGAGAGAGAGGGAGAAAGGAAAGAAAAATTGTTGATTCGCTTGTAGGAGACGGGAGAAGCGAACTTACAAAGAAAGAATGCCGACTTTTAACGATACTTTTTCACAGGCCACGGGAGAGTTTAACGCGTGTATGTACGACACGGTGGCAAAGTCACTCTCGTCACGGCACAGCTAATTCGCACAGCGGAGAGAGAACTTGACATTGTTGGAAGCGCGAGAACACGCGAGGAATTTATTTAATCTCATTGGGTCTTATATACTGTGCCTTATCGTAGTCGAGGCAAGTCAAGTTGCGACGATAATTCGTAATTGCTCGAGAAATGAAAATAAAATAAAAATTATTTTTTTGGTAAATTTGTTTCATTTCTGAGGGATGAATTGTGAGAGGGAATAAGAGAAATTGTTGATTTTGTTAATTGGATTTTTGGATTAGAAAATAATGTTGAGTTTTTGGACAGAGTCGAAGGTTTGGAAGTTGAAAACGATTTTTGAATTTTGATTGGTTGATGAGGAGGGTGGAAATTGTTTTGTATGTAAAAAAGAAATTTTATGGGAGAGAAAATTCCTGTATAACAAGGATATTGCATATTTTATTTTGGTTTGTTGCAATTTGTGTGTCGGAAAGTGAAAATTTCCCAACTTTTGGTACAAAACGAGATATTATAATCGTGTTCTATGGGAGATTTAGGATTCTACAAACTTCCTATAAAATATACGAAATTTAAATTTTTGTTTACTGGCTCGAAGGTTTTGGACCCTCGAAATTTTATTTTGCCCAAAAACATTTTATTGGTAAGTCACAAAATCGGAAATTTGTCGTACAACACGATTATCATACTTTCATAGTACTTTTTTATCATTATATTCCTTAAAAATGACAAAAACAAAAAAAAAACGTAAAAATTTAATCTTTGTTTTTTAAATTGTTTTACGTAAAACGATGGAATAAATCAATAAGAAAATATGACTAACCTTATCATTTTCTTTCTCCGTAGCCTCGTCCTTATCTTTGTCCTTATCCTCGGGCGTTGCGTCCGTGTGTGGAGCTACGCCGTTGGTGGTCGGCTTAGCGTCGGTTTCCTCGATTTTTTCGAGTTTTCCATCGCCCGGCGCTGCCGCATCTCCGACGACGCCCTCGACCGGAAGTCCGTCCTTCTTCGGCGTCGTCGTTATATCCACGGATCTTTTGCTCTGTCGCGCTCCCATCTTTCTCACTCTTATATTAACTCTTTTTATTTATTTAAATATACACGTATATAAAGCTCTCTCTCTCTCTCTTTCTTTCTCCCTCTCGTTTCTTTTCTTTTTACCGGTGACGATACTCTCCTGGCGTGTTTATCAAAATTAACGCGCCTATGTCGATACGGGAACTGCAACAGAATAAAACAATAAAAATTCATTAATTATCGATTTAATTATTAACCAATTACAAAATGTAAAAATATGGGAAAGACTAAGAGAGGAGTATGTAAAAGCTCGAAAGGGCATACAAGTGGAAATAAATACTATACTGTACTATTAACCAATTACAAATTGAGGGAGTAAATCTCTGTAGAGGTCGAAAATTATAGCAAGCTTTGAGATTTTTTTTTCAAAGAAACTAAACAACATATCGAAATTTGGTAAAAAGGGGTTTATTATACAAGTATTAAGAACTGTTTATAAATTTTATCGGAGCTGTGCTTAACAAAATGGCGGTTTACCAGCGTTTTCCCAGCTGCGTCTTTTCTTTTTCGTTGCTGTCTGGCCGAACCCATAACCGCTGCAATTTCAAAGCTACAATAATGAACCAAAAAGAATTCGATATAATATGATAACAGCTTCGACACTACGTAGGATTTTTGTTTTAAATTGATTTTTACAAAAGTGGCGTGTTGTTGAACAAAAATTTCGACGAAAGGCAAAAAAATGCACGAAAATTGTTAATAACATTTGAACTATGCAATATAAAAAAAAAATCCTACGTAGTGTCGAAGCTGTTATCATACTTTATCGAATTCTTTTTGGTTCATTATTGTAGCTTTGAAATTGCAGCAGTTATGAGTTCAACCAGGTAGCAATGAAAAAGAAAAGGTGCAGTTTAAAAAATGCCGCCATTTTGTTTAATACATCTCCGACAAAATTTATGAACAGTGCTCAATACTTGTATAATAAATACCTTTTTACCGAATTTCGATATGTTGTTTAGTTTCCTTGAAAAAAAAAATTCCAAATTAATTTTATTTATACTATTTACACTTCTCCTGTCGCACAAATATTTTCCTTATAAATATCATGAATCATCCTCTCAACAATAATACAAATTTACGTAAATCGGATTAAACTTTAATCCAATAAAAAAAATATTTATATATATACACGTCTATAGAAAACATCCCCAGGAGTCTCGACGAATAAATTAAATGCGTAAGTCGATTACGAGAAGGAACACTTCCCGTATTTTTCTCGCATTCCTCCGTTACAACGAAGATCCTTTTAATACCTCTTCGTCGTATCCGTTGGCCTAAATAACGGTAATACGGGCGAGAAGGTCCGTAACGTACACACAAGTGCGTAAAGCAGGATATAACCCTCGAGTTGAAGATTCACATCGAAGCATTGTTCGCGTTATGCGTAGAGAAGCAAGAAAACGAGAAGGCTGTTTCTACGGTGCTCGCACCTTTATATAAATATCTATATACACAGTTTTATACTGGTTTGTATTTAAACCGAAGAAATAGTAGACAGTAATCCACGTGTAATGATTGTTCTCTCTCTCTCTCTCTCTCTCTCTCTGTGCGTGCGTACGACGAGCTTGCTCACCGTTAACCCACAGAGTGAAAGAATGAGAGAATGAGGGAGAGAGAGAAAATTCTCGTACGGGTTTTACGATCTTAGTTTCCTCGGACAGCTGACGAGACGAGGAATCGACGAACATCTGTGTTCAAAGACCGCGAGAAAAGTAGACGCGAGATGAGACACAAAAAAATTGAATAAAAAGGAGAAAAAAAGAAGTGACACGACGACGATGACGAGGATGGACTCTTGAGGGAAGATCGTTATCATCGTTTTCTCGTTGTAGCCACAGAGAAAGAGAGAGAGAGGGAGGGAGAGAGAGAGAGAGTTGTGATTCTCATCGTAAATTTATGTACGACGTACACCAGAAGAAGGATGACAAGAGCAAAGAGATATTATTAAGTCGGCCACTCGACCAGTCCCAAGATCGCGGTGATGGTTGTCGCGACAAACGCGTATCTCGTTTCTTCTCTCTCCATGAGAAGACGATCTCTATACGTCCCTTGGGACCGAGGAACAACCCGGGATACGAGAGAGAGAGAGAGAGAGAGAAAGGAACAAAAAAATGAGATGTTGCTCGAACGACAAGCCGAGGCTGATCTCTGAAATTCCGTTAGAATCGAAGAGAGAAATTTCTTACGGATTATTTATTCAGTTTCGATGAGAAATTCGCGATGGGAGAACGTGAAAGTATGCGAAAGAATTTATGTCCGAGATATTAATCGGCTAAATTTCGTATAATTGTTAAATGATTGTAATCAAAAGCATCAAATTTATGTAAATTAGCAATTTTTCTTCATTCATTGTTATTTAACTCGATTATTGAATTTTTATTTATTGTAGGAACGCGATTAGATTTGTGTAAGTTGAATTTCTTTTATTCTAAATTAATTACATGGACGATAAATAAATAGCCGAGATATTAATTGACTATCAGCAAAATTTCGTATAATCGTTAATTGATTGGAATTAAAAGCATCAAATTTATGTAAATTAGCAATTCTTTTTCATTTGTCGTTATCTATCTCGATTAATGAATTTTTATTTATTGTACGAACACGATTAGATTTGTGTAAGTTGAATTTCTTTTATTCAAAATTAATTACATGGACGATAAATAAATAGCCGAGATATTCATTGACTATCAGCAAAATTTCGTAAAATTGTTAATTGATTGGAATTAAAAGCATCAAATTTATGTAAATTAGCAACAATTCTTTTTCATTCGTCGTTATTTAACACGATTAATGAATTTTTATTTATTGTACGAACACGATTAGATTTGTGTAAGTTGAATTTCTTTTATTCAAAATTAATTACATGGACGATAAATAAATAGCCGAGATATTAATTGAATATCAGCAAAATTTCGTATAATCGTTAATTGATTGGAATTAAGAGCACCAAATTTATGTAAATTAGCAATTTTTCTTCATTCGTCGTTATTTAACTCGATTATTGAATTTTTATTTATTGTAGGAACACGATTACATTTGTATAAGTTCAATTTCTTTTTTATTCAAAATTAATTTTACATGGAAAATAAATGACTTGGATCAAATCCAAATGCAAAAAAAAATCAACGAGTGAAATTGACAAGGTGTTAAAAGTCGGTTTAAATAGTCAAATAGAAGTAGAGTTTAGAATTAAACGAAAACAGGAATTAATTTTATGTTCTCTCTCTTTTTTCTTGTTCACGTGTTTAACGCGACAACTTTATAAAAAATGATAGCACGTCTTTATCATTAATAAGTCGTTAAGTCCACTTCGTTCTCGTTCTCTCTGCCGACGATTCGGCGAACGTAAGAATTTATGTACCGACCTCTCTATGTATAATATTCTCGGGAGAGTTATTCGAGCTCGAGCTGTCTCGAGATGAGGCGAATTTAATGGCACGCACGTGTTGCTTTTTGGTCGGTTAGTAACGTTCCGACGGATCAATGAACCCGTTTAGCTCGCCCTTCGATTCGTTCTGGATCTCGTTTCTTTTTTTTCTGCCTGTCGTAAAACATACGAGAAAAAAAAAAAAAATAACATACAACGTGCAAACCGAGACCAACTTCACTTACATGATTTTTATTATTTATTAATTCAATTTATTTGATAAATTAGCGTTGTTCTGTATTTAATTTTTAATTCGTTTATAATTGTTATTTTTGACTATTAATTTTTTATTTCATTCATAAATCGTTACTTAATTTGTTTTCTAATAATTAATACATTTTGTCTTTTTTTTTAGCATTTACTACAAAGACGAGTCTTTCTTCGGTAAGTCACTCTCTCATCACACTTTGTCTCCCTTTCTAACATTTACACACTGGTTTCACCCAAGTCCCACGTATACATATATATGGGGACAGAGAGAGAGACCCTAGACATATTTTTGTATTTTTTAGTGATAGACAGTGGTGCATATTAGATAGATATCTGCTATCGGAACGGGGTGGTTGTTATGTAAGAATTCCAATGTATAGGGACTTCGCCTTTATACATTTCCTCTCATACACCTTTCCAGCAACTTCTCCTCATTCACATTTCCAGCCACCTCTCCTTACAGACATTTTCAGCAATCACTTCGGAGGCCGTGTACAGTTTTTTTCTTAGGTGAGCTCTGAACCACCGAGAGCGCAGAAAAAGCACAGAAAAATTTCATTGATACCGGCGGGAATCGAACCCGGGTCCACTGGGTGTGAGTCAAGAACGCTATCCCCTATGCCACTGCTACTCTATCTTTTTCAGTAGATGATAGATAGATAGTAACTTGGTGCATAGCTCTCAGACCGGGGTGGTTGTATGCACAAATTCCAATGTACAGTGTACTTCGCCTTTTTTCATATATCTTCTCCTCTTATACATCTCCAGTTTCAATTCACCATCAACCACTCCGGTGGATTTACAGTTTTGTTCTTAGGTGGATTCCAAACCACCGAGAAAATAAAAAAAAATATATTGAAAAATTTCATTGTATCGGCGGGAATCGAACCCGGGTCCACTGGGTGTGAGTCGGGAACGCTACCCCCTATGCCACTGCCTCTCTATCGTTTTTCTAGTATTTTTAATATTTAGTACTGTCATACTTGTTTTTATATTATACAAAAAAGTGTCTTTTCTCGATAACTCAGTGTCTCATCACACACCTTGTATCCCTTTCTAACAATTTCACACTCGTTTCACCCAAGTCCCACGTATACATATATATATAGGAAGCTAGAGAGAGAGAGAACCTAGACTAAACATATATATATAGAGATGGAGTAAATGTGCCCTCGGTGAACACGTAGGGTGTTAAAATCCGTGTGGTTCGAAGAAAAGGGAAAAAGCCGAACGTTGGTACCATCGAGAGAGGGAAGTGGGCGAGAAACAATCGTGGTTAAAGTGGGGAGAGATATAGAGAGACACATACGACAGGACACGAGAAAGTTTGTGTGTGTGTGTGAGAGAGAGAGAGAGAGAACGAAGGGTGAATGGAAAATTTACGAGCTACGTGACGCCTCGTTTCGCTCGTTTGTCGCGTGGTTTTCGCCTCGCACGCGTTTCGCTACCACTCTAAACTCTACTCGGTACATACTTTGGACACAATTTTATACTCCACTCGCTTATGCACCATATATATATATATATATAAAATATAGTTGTATATAGAAACGGACAACCAAGGGAGAATTATATATAAGTATAGGCAAAAATAGAAGCGATTTCGAGCTCTCTGCATACAAAGTGTCGTGTATATCTATAGGTCAAACATACACAGGCAGAGGTCGATGAATAGTCACATTTGTCTCTAAGCGGCCTATTCACGGTGCATTGCACTAACGACTGTAGCAACGACGTGAAACGTACGCGCGGGCGCTCACGATGGTGGTCGTGTCTCGGTGGGTTGCAATACCTGTCTCCCCCTTCTCTCACTCTTTCTCTCTCTCGCACACTCGCTATGTCTCTCTTGCTATTACGCAAAACTACATACACCGACGCGGTTGCTCAACCTCGTCGTACCCGCATTATTAGACCAAGAGACTAGAGAACCGCGAATTGCACACGTGAGCTCGACGCACGAGCCATTGACATTAAGCGAACGATAGAATTATGAGAAATTTTAATAGTTCTTTTTCTCATCCATTTTTTATTTTTTGTTTTATTTTCTACATTTTACAGACGTTCTTGAACCTGACAATTTTTTATGACTATGTGAAATAGAATTCATGTAATTAATGTCAGTGATTAAAAATTGCTCTTGATAAAATATTTTTCTTCTTTTTTTACAACTTAAAAATAAAAAAAAGGTTTTAAGACACTTTTTTTTGTCATCTTTGTGGAAACGTTTGATTCAATATAGAACTAATGTAATTAATGTCAATTGTATAAAAATGATTATCAATGAAATATTTTTGCCCTTGCTCTTGATCAAATATCTTTCTTCTTTTTTTTACCATTTAATAATTAAAAAAAGGTTTTAAGAAATTTGTTTTGTCATCTTTGTGAAAACGATGATTCTCGTCCCGTTTGATTCAATACAGATTTGATGTAATTAATGTCAATTGAATACAAATTACTACCGATAAAATATTTTCCTTTTATGTTTACCATTAAAAAAAGAGTTTTAAGAATTTTGTTTTGTCACTCTTTTGGAAACGACGATTCTCATCCCGTTTTATTAAAAATTCTTGTGCTCAGCAGACGTGAGAAAGTTTCGTCGTATCTCTCGCGATGCATCGACAACTATCTCCCTTTTTTTTAATCTCTCGTCAACTTCTCTGTTTACTCGCGAGAATTGCACATTAACGCGGTCGAGTACACTCGCACGCGCGTGAGTGTGTGTTTTCACAGTACAAAGCCGCGAAGTGCAACGACGATGTTACAAAGTGAGTTCTCGCGAGACTATAATTGGCGCTCGGATTTCCGGTACGCGCGGGCGAGAGAAGGTCAACCCCGAGTGTATCACTCATTCTCTCTCGCTTCGTACGTCTGAGTGTCTATATTTAGAAGTGCATCGCACCGATGTGCATCGCGAACAATGAGAATTAAAATGACGATAAATAAATATTCGATCGACGAAATTTTGCAAATAACCAATTTTGTTTTTACTGATAAAAATACGTATTGAGTTGTACGTCCTAGTTTCAATTTTTTTTTTTTCAGGGAAAATGATGCCCGAGGAAAAAAAAAGTCGAGGCAAATGTGTGCACGTCGATTACTCGGTCACCGGAGATTTCGACCCCGCGGGTTCAAGCGCGCTCCTCGTTGTTTCTAATTAATTATGTATTCATGCTTGTACCCGATATGCACTTGTTAAATCGCTCTTGAGAACTTTTACCGCGAAGTACGATACCGATACGACGGTAATACGGTTAAAAAACGATAATGCCAGGCAATATGGACCATGGGCATTTTTTTTTATTCCGTCACATTTACGTAAATGTGAAGATTTTTTAAACTATCTAAACGTATTTGAATTAAAGAAGTAATTATAACGACCGAGAGGAATTTAATTCGAGTCGAATTAAGCAACGATGAGTTTTCTAAAAATTTAATAAATTCATTATTACTTTCGTCGTCCATACAAAAAGTCAAAACGATTAAAACGGATTAAAGTTATTACAAGAAAAAAACGGGACAGAATTTATATAATTTTTATGATAAATTTAGCTAATAAAAAATTTTGGTGGTCCATATTACCCCCGATTTTAGTGTTTGCGCAGGAATACGAACGGGTGCCATTTCGTTTTATCACGATGAGAACTTTTACCGTGAACTGCGACGCCGATATGACGGTAATACGGTAAAAACAATAATGCCAGACAATATGGACCAGACTGATTTTTTTTTATAAACTAATTTAATTCCGTGACATTTACGCACACGTGAATATTTTTCAAACGATTTAAACATTTTCGAACTGAAGAATTAATTACATCGACTGGAAGGAATTTGATTCCAGTCGAATTAAGTAACGAGTTTCCTAAGAATTTATTAATAAATTCAATATTAATTTCGTCATCCACGCAAAAAACCAAATCGATTAAAACAAATTAAAGTCATTACAAAAAAATAACGAGACGAAATTTATAAAAACATAAATCATAATTTCGTCGATAAATTTTACTTAAAAAAAAAATGTTTGGTGGTCCATATTACCCCCGATTTTTCTTTTTATGCAGGAATACGAACGGGTGCGATTTCGTTTTATCACGACGGCTAAATAGATTAACGAGATCATTCTCACCGAGCCAGAGGGGTCACTGCCGTCGTTTCGTCTCACAGGCCATTGAGTCGGGACGAACTACTATAATAATACTATCTCGTCGCGCTAGACTCGAGCCCCTCAAAGCGCGCGACGCGTATATCCTCCCTACCAACGATATATATATATATATATATATATATATACGTAACGTACGGAGGATGAAGTACATGAGCACATATAAATTATGTACAATATTATATTAAGTCCGTATATGTACACATAGGTGCTTAGTACTTTACCGCGGTGTCTATAGTCAAAGGCAATGACATTAAACCGTTGATACTCCATGAGAACTTTCATTCGCATGTATGCCAACTTCTCGACGAAGCGGAACGCGACAGCATTTTTTTTTTTTTCATTTAATTCACTTCAAGTAGTTAATTTCATTGTGTCAAGGCAAAATCAACGAACGACAATTAATTATATTTAATCGATTTAATTGAATACTAATGATACAATTTTTAATCACATAAATTATAAGAATTCTAAATATTGTATTTATTTATTGAAAAATTAGCAAAATTTTTTCTCGTACGAAAAATGAAATAGAAATCAAGATAAAATCATTCAGTCACATTTACAAGATTTTATCCTAATGATACAATCTTTAATTACATAAATTAAAAAAAATACAAAATTTGTTTTTATCCGTTATAAAAAATTACTTTACTGTCCAATTGTTTATTTGCTTTCAGCACGATAAATAAGAATAAAAAATTGCGATCAAATTGTTCACTGTCCCATTTAAGAAGACTTCGCCTCTTTCTCTGAAAGTATAAAAGACGAGATAAAGGAGGTTGTCGAGGAGAGTCCTCGATGTTGAAGCTATCGAGAAGTTTCGAGACCGAATTCGATACGTTGGTTTCCTAACGGTGTCCATGTGTATAGAGCGAAGCGTACGTTCTATACGATAACCCAATGTGTACGTCCTGTATACATGGTGGTAGAGACTGAGGCACACATCTGCTCGTCTCTCGAGCGTGAAGTTTCATTCTCTCTCTCTCTCACTCTCGAGCTCCTCGAAAATGAAAATTTATTATAATGCTGCTCGGCCGAGCGTAATGTAGAGCGAATGCCGCCACTATGCTGCTACCCGGTCTACTCTTCTCTCTCTCTCTTACTCTGGCGTTTCGCTGTGCCCGCATATTATAATATAGGATAGTGTGTTATACAGTAGTACGATATTTCACACAGCGGTGATGGATCTCAATGTGTGTTGGAATACGAGAAGAGTTTGCGCACGTGTTTCACGACCCGACGAGTTAGAATGAAAAATGCCACAGGACGAGGAAAAAGTAAGTGTGCGTGTGTGTGTGTGTATTTTTGTATATGCTCGGTGAACTTTACGGGGGGAGGTAGTCTACGAAAAACGGAAACGCACGAGTGCACGACCCTTCCTGTCTCGTCGAATAATCGCCCTTTTTTTTCGAGTTTTGTTTTTTTTTTCTTTCTCTCTTATTCTCGTAGGTCGTATCGCCCAGAAGCTTCGAGAGCGTTCCCCAATCGAGGCATCAATATTTCAAACAGTCCCCCGCGCAATCCTCGCGGGAATTTCAATGGGGACTATTATCTCCGTTATGTACTGGGAGAGAGAAAGGGAGGGAGAGGGTGTGAGAGACATGAAAAACAAGGATTTGTTTTTATCGAGAATTCTCGTTCGTACGAGCTTCGATCGTGAATAAAAGAGTGAAAAATAAATATATAAAAACGGATAAATTGAAGATTAGAAAAAATAATGGCGAATAATGTTTTTTGATCGATCGATTTAATTTAATTGAAAGAATAAAGACAGAAAAGATTTCGTTTTCATTGTAATTCGATGATTAATGGATCGGTTGATTCAATTTTAAATGATTAAAAAAAAAAGTTTAATTAAATTCAACCGATGCTCGATAAATTATCAAATTAATGAAACGCAGCTCCATTTTTCGCCCGATTAAACTTCCCGTCGGTCTAATCGATCGATCGGCTGATTCACGAACTAGAATACGATGAGAGAACACTCACTGATACGAATTTTGAACGTCACGTCTAATCAGCGACATTATCATAATTGCGTGATGAAATCAGTTTCTTCTCCGAACTGGTATATATTCGGTGTTTTTCGAATCATGCCGTCATTTAAAATCGTATAGATGATTTATCTATATCTATATTTATGTATCTATATATATACAGGGTGAGTTTCATAAGTATTCTCAAACTTTATTTCAAGGTAGATGGAATCATAAGAAACAAAAGTTGCAAATATACATT
>OZ023254.1:6087978-6177978 GCA_964007305.1 Netelia melanura | reverse complement strand
AACGCTTCGTCCAGGGACAAAGGTAATTATTTTGAATTAAATGTATCGTTCGAAAAGTTCATATTTTTGTTCAATATTGAAAAGATTATATTTCGTTGAAAGGATTAAAAAGCAATGTATCGGTTTAAAAAATGTGCGCGAAATTTGAAATCTAGAGAGATTAATATTTTTCTTTAATTTAAAAAAAAACTTTGTTCAGCTAAATTTTATTAAATAAAAATTATTATTTTTAAACATTCAACGCTTCGTCCAGCAACAAAGGTAATTATTTTGAATTAAACGTATCGTTCGAAAAGTTCATATTTTTGTTCAATATTGAAAAGATTATATTTCGTTGAAAGGATTAAAAAGCAATGTATCTGGTTTAAAAAATGTGCGCGAAATTTGAAATCTAGAGAGATTAATATTTTTCTTTAATTTAATCAAAAAATTTTGTTCAGCAAAATTTTATTAAATAAAAATTATTATTTTTAAACATTCAACGCTTCGTCCAGGAACAAAGGTAATTATTTTGAATTAAACGTATCGTTCGAAAAGTTCATATTTTTGTTCAATATTGAAAAGATTATATTTCGTTGAAAGGATTAAAAAGCAATGTATCGGTTTAAAAAATGTGCGCGAAATTTGAAATCTAGAGAGATTAATATTTTTCTTTAATTTAATCAAAAAATTTTGTTCAGCAAAATTTTATTAAATAAAAATTATTATTTTTAAACATTCAACGCTTCGTCCAGCAACAAAGGTAATTATTTTGAATTAAACGTATCGTTCGAAAAGTTCATATTTTTATTCAATATTAAAAATATTATATTTCGTTGAAAGGATTAAAAATCGATATCTCGATTTAAAAAATGTGCGCGAAATTTGGTCCGTAGAGGGATACTGGAAAGAGGGACTAGTCGTGCGAAACGGAAGTGCGGGATGGGCAAGCAGCGGCGGACGCTGAGAGATGGAGGGGGAAGCACATCAAGATGGCGTAACCGGCCGCCGGGCCCGGATAATCCGAGCACGAGGGATCGATCGTACAAAAATGTTCATCCGCGTCTCGACCTGCTCGTAACGATGACGAAATAATTCCCGAACACGATCCCGCATAAACGAGAATACACTCGCAAAATGTCGAATGTTCGATCGCCGCGAGACAACGGAAGAAAAAAGAAAAAAGAAAAAAAACGGCGATAAAACTTCCGGTTCCGCGAAACTTTCCCGAAAGACAAGAGTGAAAACGAGAGTGCAGGGAGGGGTATAGAAAAGCATCCGAGACAAAAGGACCCCCGAAGCGAGAGCGTGATGGACGCGAGCGATGCCCGTCTCGTTCCAGGCTTGAATTTCGATCTCTTTTTTCTTTTCTTCTTTTTTTCTCTCTTCCGTTTCGTGCTCACCGTCCGTTCCCAACGGAGTTTCGAGAGAAAGAGAGAGTTCGCTTCGCGTGCGCGCCGCCGCTATATCGATTACTGTCCATTTCCAAAATGGCGAGATTCGGGCGCACACGCACCGGTTCGAAGGGTCTCCCGATGTCTCGTCGGTCGCCGAGAGCGCGTGCGCAACGACAAGAGAAAGCCGGTATAAACGGTAGTTCGCCGAGGCTCTTCCCGCGGACCCGACGCGAAAAGAAACGAGACAAAAAAAAAGAATGTACGTCGCTCGCATCGACGAATTCGTAAGGAAATCACGACTGGACGATACCTTCCGCGCTTTGTTACGTCCAAAGGAAGAAAAAAAAAAATGTCCGCTCGTACGAGGGACCCAGGCGACCCTCGTGGGAAACGCCACTTTTTAGCCGACGAGCCATCCGCGAGATGGCATAACCTAAAAATAATTTTTAAAAAAAACCGACACGAAGCTAGAAATTTCCATCGATTCGCGTTTTAACAAATAAGTCTTCACTCGCGTCATACCCGCACCACTATGATAATCCACGATTCGTCACAGGCGAAAAAGAAAGATCCTCGTACACGACACACCATCGATAAATCTTCGTCGCGCACCATCTAACGTTGAGAATAACTCTTACTCACCAAACGGCGAGGTGATCCTTTGGCTTCCTTGAGAAACCACAAAATCGTGCAGCTATCCTGAGATCTCGCTTGAGTTTGTACCACGGGGTATATTCCCGTTAATAAAATATATATATAAATATATATTTATATATCTGTATGTCGCGCACGAGTTTACACCACTGGTAGCGACAAAATACGGTTTGTTTTAATTATTATTATTAAATAAAAAGAAAACCCTTGTAACGAAGCACGCGAGGTATTTCGATGTGTATAATACGTGTATAAAATGTATCCTTGTTAAATATCAAATACGCTCACACAAAATAGTATATTCGCGGAATAATCGTGTTATCCTTTTGTTTTTTTGTTTTCGTGATTTTTACAAAAAGTAAAAAGACGGCTCCGTTGAAGTTTAGGCGCGACGCGAAGGGATTTTCTTTTCTCTACGCTTAGTTTCTTTTTTCTTTTTTTCCTTTTTCTTTTCTTTTGCCGGAGCACATTCACGAACTCATCCACTTGGCTTGGTAACGCGCGAGCGACTGGCGAGCCGATGGGTACCCTGGGTAGTGGGGAAGCCTGGCGAAGTGACGGTGGCGGCGGTGGCGGCTTTAAGAACGACAGGCAGCGCGCGTTGCGGCGGTGGCCGTGGCGTCGTCCTCCTCCTCCTTCTCGCTTCTCGACCGTTTTGTTCAAATGTCTACGTTTCTCTCTCGCGCTTCTTTCCCTATCGCTCTCTGTTTCGCTTCGTGTCGGTTCCCTCGGTCGCCGTCTGTCTGTCTACTTGTCGTCTTTCTGTCACTGGCGCATCGCTCGTACCTCCGTGCGATGTATATTCCCGCTTCGTTTTTTTCTTTCTTTCTTTTCTTCTACTCTCCCCCTTCCTTTCTATTACACCGCCGGTTCACTAGACTTTCGTTGACCGTTTTATTCTCGGGAATAATAGCTCGAATCTCGCGTTCGATTCGCCAATGATATATCACGAACGAGGCGAGATGGCTTTGGTACTGTAGCGCTCAGTGAGAAGCACGTACGACACATTCACCGATAACATCTCGCGGTTTTGTTATACTTTCGGACTTGGGATATTTACTCGATACTCGTATATAACCGTTATGTTTCTTTCTCAACGAACTTCACTTTGTTTATCGCAAACGAGCAACGTGGTAACGTCCCGATCGTATTATAACTCTGTTTCCAAGTCGTCGTTTTTGTTAACCTAACCTCGAAAATCTCACTCGCAAAACATCGTCCCGAGCGCCAAACGATGTGAACCCTTCGACGTTTGAGAGAAGAATGAGAGAAGGGAGACAGTGTGTGCGCCTGTTTCTTTGCATACTTACGAACGTAAGCTCGTACGTGTATGCGTTTCGTTCTTCCCTTTCGTTTCGCGTTCTCCGAACAGGGAACGGTCCAGCGAAAAGTTTTTTTTTTTATTGCTTCGACCAGCGCAAAGATTTTTTAGCATCGGCCGATCGTGGCAACCCTGCGAAGCTGTGGCGCTGCTTCGCGGACACGTTCACGGTGCTCGGTGTTGCGTTGGAGAGGGGGAATAGGAGTGGCGGTGGGGGGAGAGCGATGTGCGCGTGCATCGACGGCGCTGCGCTCGGGTCAGGGCGAGGCCCCCTCCCTTTTCGGTACTATGAACCGGTATACCCTACTAGCATCGTATGTATATATCTATAGACGATAGCTTCGGCATGCGTAAATACGACTATGTGTGCGTGCGCGCGCGTACGCGTAGCGTAGTATGGTCGAGTGCCTCGTAGTCCTCGATGAGGGGCGAGCTCAGCCACGATTTCCTGCCCTCGATCTGGCAAAGGCGCACGTTCCAAGTACGATGGAGGGGGGATAGAGGGGGATTTACCCCAAGCATATCTACGGTACAAGGACATTTCTCCGTGGCGCATAATTCGGAATCCTCGAATTTACAAGGGGGAGCCACGTGCTCGGTAACCACTCGAGAAAACGTATTACTACTACTTTTGTACCGTATTACTAACAATAAAAAAAATACGTCATATAAATATATATATACATACATATATATAATATTATAATAAATAATAATATATTAATAATAATAATAATTATTATTATTATATAATTATAAAATAATATAATAAATAATAATTATTATAATAAAATTATAAAATAATATTATAATATTATATAATAATTTTAAAATAATTATAAAATAATATTATGTTATATAATAATATTAATAGAATTATAATATAATATTATATTATATAATAATTTTAATATAATTATAAAATAATGTTATAATATTATATAATAATTAGGAGAGGCAGTGGCACAGGGGTTAGCGTTCTCGGCTCTCAACTCGGGGGTCCCGGGTTCGATTCCCCGCCGGCACCAATAGAATTTTTCTATGTGTTTATTCTGTGCTCTCGGTGGTTCGGAACCCACCTAACCAAAAACTGTAGGTCCACCGAAGTGGTTGATGGTGGAAATAAGGATCGCGGTGATTGTAAGAGAGGAGGAATGTAAAAACCCGCAAGGGTATACATTGGAAAAAGAAAGACACTTAACTAACTAACTATTATATAATAATTTTAATATAATTATAAGATAATATTATATTATATAATAATTTTAATATAATTATATTATAATATTATATAATGATATTAATATAATTATAATATATTATAATATCATATAATAAAATATTAATATAATTATAATATAATATTATAATATCATATAATAATAATAATATAATTATAATATTGTAATCTTATATAATAATATAAATAGTAAAACTTGGGCCGAGAGCGATTATCACGGCGTAGGTATATTGAACATTGGAAGTCGTAAACTTGCGCGACGAAGAAAAAAGTAACCTGTAGAAATAAAATGTAGCTATATTAATTCCTATATTTTTTTGATTAAAGCTCCTACAAAATATTTAAAAAAAAAAAGTAAAAGATAAAAAAAGAAGATAATGAAAAAAAAAACGAGTTCTAGCGATTTTGGTCGTTGAATTTTCGTTTATTTCACACTTGATTGAAACACGAGTTGTCAATCCATCCTGTCTATAGATGGTTCTTATACCGTCAGCAAAAAAAAAAAATAGAAACAATAACCTATGCCAGTGAAAATGGTTCGGATGTTTGCTTTTTTTTTATCTTGGATAAAATTGTTTCACTACGGGGAATCGTTAAACGTCGATACGTTCGCGGCTGTGAAATTCGAGAAGGGAAACGAGCCGTGGAATGCAGCTGTGGACAGATGCAACAGAGTGGGCGAGAGAGAGAGAGAGAGAGAAAGGGAGACGATGAGACTTTCGCATGACAGTGTCGACGCGTCGCCGACAGCGAAGCTCCGTTCACGCGGTTTTTCAAACTGCTCACTTTTTCATGGTTTTCATCGATCGCTTTCACCATGGATTGTTTTTTTTTTCTTTTATGAAGAGTCGGAATTTTTTTTGTTATCCTTTTTAAACGATTTGTCATTTTTTCAGCGTTTTTAAGGGTCACTTGATAGTTGGCTGGTGATTTAGGGGGTTGGAGGAAATGATAGTTATAAAAAAAAATGGCTGACACGAGGAGCGCGAATAAAATTTGAAGTTTTTTATTGAAAAATCTCGACAATTTTTTCAACATTGTAGAAAACTTTTTTTTGAATTTTTGTCGACACGGTGACACGAGAAGCGCGAATAACAATTAAAGTTTCTGATTGAAGATTCTCCGACAATTTTTTCAAGATTGTAGAAAACTTTTTTTGAATTTTTGTCGACACGCTGAGACGAGAAGCGAGAATAAAATTCAAAGTTTTTCATTAATAAATCTCGACGAATTTTTCTACATTGTCGAACGCTTTTGTTTAAATTTTCTTTCTCTTGTTAACGATTATCGTGATTATTATGATTATGATTCTTCGTGTAGTGGTAAAACGTTACTTCCGTTTTATTCGACGCGGATGAATGAGAATGAGGGTCTTCTCTTCGAGAGTCTTTGCAGAAGAACGTCCTTAGACTTTCAAGGTGGTTCGTACTGATAGAGTGAAAAAGAGAAAGAGGGAGAGAGTCGTCTCGAAAAAGACGAGTCTTTAATGAAGCGTTTCTCGTCGAGCGTAAAGCTCTCGCACGTTGGCTCAAACCAGCTTGGGAGGCTCATCATCTCGCCCCGTTGCGAAAACTGGTTTATCACTAGAGTGAAATTATTATTTTTTTCTTCTTTTTCTTTAATTCACACGGTGAAATATATATATACGTATACGAACCCTTGTGCTTAAACGATTTCTTCGATGCTTAACGAATGTCCATTAACGCTCGCTCGTAGCTCGAGTGCTCTTATAGCAAAATTTTCCAACACGATCGTTTGAATTAATTTCATTTTTTTTTTGTATTCATATTTGTTTTATAAAAAATTTACTTATTTATTATTACGAATTTTATTCATAAGATTTATATATTCGTTATTTCATAGACAACATTTATTTATTATTAATCCTACTAAATTCTGTTATTTATTGTTATTTATTTGATACAAATTTATTATGAATGTTATTTTGAAAAATTATTTATTATTTATATCATATAAAAAATTGATTTTTTATTAATTTTATTAAACACTATTATTTATTGTAACTTAAATATAAAAAATTTATTAATTTTATTATTAAAAATTTTATTGTAAAAAACATTTATTTATGATTGAATTTATAGAATAAATTTACGTTTTATTAATTTTATTAAACACTGTTATTTATTGTTATTTACATATGAAAAATTTATTCATTTTATTATTATGAATTTTATTGAAAAACAATTATTTATTATTTAATTCCTAGAATAGCTTTTTTTTTTCAATTAATTTTATTAAACATTGTTATTTATTAATATAAATCGGTGAAAAAATTAGTTTGTCGAGGAATTAATAAATTTATTTGTTCGATAAAAACGAGCTTGGATAATATCGATCGATCGAAAGGAGAATAACGATAGCGACGCCAGAAAAAAAAAACAATCGTAAAGCGATCGGTATCGGAGCACGAGCGATCGTCGCCAATCGAAAATTCTCGTTAATCGAATACCCTTCGATGAATATGCGCGGACGTAACGAGAGCGTCATCGAGACGCTGGATCGCGTCGCGCGGATTGATAACGGACGCAACGATAAAAACAAAAAGAACGGCTCGTGTACACCCTCGTTAACCGAGAAGCCAGTGTTTGCGCCAAACGATATCGATGACAGGATGCGTATAGCGTGCAAGAGTATACCTTTGCGATGATCGCAATCGCGTCGTTAGGTACATTTGTTTTCCTTTTCACGGTTATTGTTTCTATTTTTTTTTCTCATCGCGTCGTTATTCACTAAATTCCGTAATGCGATAGCGTCAACCAAAGATCAACACGTCGCTTCGAAAATATCGTTTTTGAATCGAATATGAATATATCGATGTATAAATAAATAAATTAATTTAAAAAAAAATCATTTATTCATTAAGCGTAGAACTGAAAAAAATCGTTTCAATCAGACGAGGTAGTTGTCATAATTATAAATAAATAAATGAATAAATAAATAAATAAATAAACAAATAACTAAATAAGTAAATAAATACTTGAATAAATAAATAAATAAATAAATAAACAAATAACTAAATAAGTAAATAAATACTTGAATAAATAAATAAATAAATAAATGAATAAATAGATAACTAAATAAGTAAATTAATACATGAATAAATGAATAAATAAATAAATAAATAAATAAATAAATAAATAGATGAATAAATAAATGAATAAATGAATAAATAAATAAATAATTATGTTTATTCTCAGCCGCTCAACGTCAAACTATTTCATTTTTTTACCAGACGTTTCCCGCACGTTTTCTCATTCTCCTTGTCATTACCTCGTTAAACAATTACAAACAATGTCGATTACGAACGCAGTGACACGAATCGCGCCGTTGAGTCTCGAAGCTTGAATCAAAACGTTCTCGCTCAGCGTTTTTCTCGCGAATCCGGAATTTTCGTTATCCATATTATAATAATATATCCACGTTACGTGTGTAATATAAATCGCGATAGAGCGAACGAGCCGAGTGTAAATCTTGTTTCGCACAGAAGAATTTAAACAGGGTCGATAGTCGATAGGAGCAACGAAGCGAAACCGCGAACTGTGCGAATATTCGCCTTTCCCCGAAGCGGGAGACGCCGATGACTAATACACGAATCTAGCACAACCGTAATCCACCGCGATACAGCTCGATGACTGCGATACGGATGATAATAAAAATAATAAAAATCAATTTAAAACAAAAAATTCAAAATAATGAAAAACCATCAAATCAAATGGGGCAATTGACATAGATCCGGGCCGTTATAATCCAGCGGTTATTTTACATCGTAGTTTCTACAATATTGTACGATTGAAAAGAAAGAAAACAAAGAAAAGTGTTTTTCATCATTTTTTCAAAAATCTAATTTTTTTTTTAAATATATAATTAGAAATTGTCATTCGTTTACTAAAATTTCACAGTGGTACGATATTTATCTTCGCTACAATAAAACAAACAACAATGTAACAATTTTCACAAATTTTCTTCAACGTGAAACATTGTATTACAATCTTCCGACAATTTCATCGAGTTCTTGCTCAATAATAAAATATGAAATAGAAACAATATTTATCCAAAATTTCATCGACTTCTTGCTGAGAAATAAAATATTTAATGCAAACAATATTTATCCAAAATTTCATCGAGTTCTTGAAGAAAAATAAAATATTAAATACAAACAATATTTATCTAAAATTTCATCGAGTTCTTGCCGAAAAATAAAATATTAAATACAAACAATATTTATCTAAAAATTCATCGACTTTTTCCTGAAAAATAAAGTATTTAATACAAACAATATTTATCCAAAACTTGCTGAAAAATAAATACAAAAAGTAACAATATTATTAAAAAGAAAATATAAACAATTCGATAAAATCTTTAACCACAAGTCGATCGAATTAACGCAAAATAATATTTCATTAATTTAAAAAAAAAAAGAAAAGAAAAAAAAAACGATTACATTTTCGCAACGACGAGAATTCGTACGCAACAGCGAGGAGAGAGCCAAGCCCGTAGCCTCCTAAAAGGCAACGTGTACGAGAGTCGAGCCAGCGAAGAAAAGTACATTTCGCAGGTGCTTTGACTTTCACGAGAATTTTACGATTCGTCCTTCGCTCGACGTTGGATCTGCGCGCGCGAACAACCCGAGGTAGGTACGCGAGAGTCCTGGTAGCATGGCGTTGGTGGGGAGGCGAGATAATGGTGGGGGAAGATACATCCAAAGTATGGAGGGGGTAAATTCTCTCCCGGGATTTATGCAGCGACCGTAGTCGATATTCCAGCGGGAGAGATCTGCATATCCTGTATAAAGGAGTAACACGTCCTGTATAAAGGATAACTAAAGAGCGAGAGGTGAAAACGGTCGCGTGTACTTCGTACGGGATCGACGACGCGATTATCGCGCCACCTTTGCCTACGCGCGTACGCTTCCGGTGTAAACGTGCCCTGGACTCGCATATTGAAACGAGAGGGGAAGAGAAAGGAGCGAAAACCGGGGAAAGGAACAATTTTATCGTCTCAAACTCCGTAGATACCGAGAATATAAATCGTTTTCTTTTTTTATAGTTTGTTTTTTTATTTTACGATGTATTCCTATTTTATATTTTCAATCGAGACTTAAGCGTTGAATTTATCGAAAATGTCATAAAAACGAGCGAAAAAAGAATCGTTTCGAAGAAAAAACGTATACTTTCGTCCTTGTTTTTTTTATATCGAGTACGATAAATCGATTCTATACGAATATTTATTTTATTTAAACTTTGTTAGATTTTGTTTTTTGTTTGTTTATTGTTCATTGATTGTAAAAACAACGTCATTTTTCATCGAATTCGTCGATAAAGAAAAACAAAAATAGAAGATATTGATAAATTGAGCGAATTCGATCAAATTTTTGTGAACAAATATTTCGAAGAAAACGTGTACTTTCGTCCCTGTTTTTTTATATCGAGTACGATAAATCGATTCTATACAAATATTTAGTTTATTTAAACTTTGTTAGATTTTGTGTTTTGTTTGTTTATTGTTCATTGATTGTAAAAATAATGTCATTTTTCACCGAATTCAAATTTGTCGATAAAGAAAAAAAAAAAAAAAAAAAAAGAAGATATCAATAAACTGCTCGAATTCCATCAAATTCTTTTCCACGATACAAATAGTATTTTCCAAGCAGCGTTTCTCGTTTATCGCATCCAAGAGAAGTCTCGAAGATCCGCCATAGAGGAACGTGTATCGTTTCCTATTCAAGGACACGAGGGCCAAAGAAAGAAAACGAGGAAAATATTAATAAATTGATCGAATTCGATCAAATTTTTTTCCACGATACGAATTAGTATTTTCCAGGCAACGTTTCTCGTTTATCGCAGCGGAGAGAAGTCTCGACGAAACGAAAGAATGGCGTATGTACCTGCGCGATAGAGGAGCGTGCATCGTTTCCCGTTCAAGGACACGAGCGCGCTTAGGCCGCACCTACGCATAACTTTCCCTCTCTCTTTTCTCGTCCCTCCTCCTCCCTCCCCCTCGCGGCAACCTTATCTTGGCCCACGAAGATCCTCTTTGCTTCGTCCATATCTCGTCTTCGTCTCGTACCCGAACACTCCTGTCTCACCCGCCATATCGAAGAATTTCAAACCATCCTCGAAGAAACGTTTCTCTATTAATTCTTTTTCAACAAAAAATTAGAAACAAAACCTTTATAATCGCTCCACTTAACGAACATCGGATAAATCTTCTTCCCGAGAGATCTCGGACGCGTTAATTGACGGAAAGAAAAGAAGAAGAAAAACAGTAGAAACAAAGTTTCATGCGTTCGTGCATTTATCATTTGCTTACGAGGGAAAATCTGAACCTCCTCAATATATACGTTGAGTATGTAAACAAATAAAAAATTCTGTGGCTTGTACCGGCGTCGAATTTATACCTATATACGTGTATGTAACGCTGAGTGAATATTATGCGCGGTTTCACCAACTAATTCCATCCATCTCGCGCGACCGAGAACTCCGAGAGCTGCAACTCTGCGGTAAACTCGAGAGAGTCTTGCGATCTACCGCGGTCGCTTGCACTCTCGCTCCACCGTTCGCGATCTCCGCCAACGGTCGCACTACCGGTGCAGTTTATAGAGCGGCTCGGCCCCCTGTACCAACTATATATATATATATATATATATATATATATATATACATATATATATATATATATATCTATATACAAGTCTCGTCTATTCTATATATAATACTATAATTATTATATTATATTATATTATATAATATTCTATTATATTGTAATATATATTATATGTAATATAATATAGTACTATAATATAATATAACATATTATAATATAATATAATAATATATTATATATAATATAATATATTATAATATATTAGATAATATAATATTATATTATATATAGTATATTATATAATAATATAATATTATATTATCTAATATATTATAATAATATTATAATATTATATCATATTATATTATGATATCATATAATATTATATTATAATATTATATTATATCATATGATATTATGGGCGGGACGGGAATATATATATATATGGATATATGTGACTAAAGTATAGACGAGATATCGAGTACCGTGTTGGTGTACATTGGGAGAGTGTACATAGGTATGGGCGAACAAACAGCGCTCTATTGGTCCTTCGTGCTGCACGAGTAAATCAGCCCAACCTGAGAGCGACTCAAACGATCGCTCGAGACTGTGTTTAAATATACGACGTGTATATAGATATACGAATGTACTTCACCATTTTTTAAATTCTTTTTGTTTTTTTTTTGCTCCGTACGCTCGAGCGAGTCTCTCGAACCCATGATAAGCGACAGGATAATTCTAGAGTCGTGACAAAAAATAAATAAATAAAGGAGACAAAGAAGAATATTCGCAAATTTGAAACGTCGAAGCATGCGTTTTTGTAAAATAAATTTTATGAAAATTTTCGTAACGGAGCGTATATTTATACTCCTCGTTGTCAAAGTAAACGCAAAGGCGCAACGTGTCGTTAAATTACAGGATATTATAAAGCATTCTTGTAATATCCGGGTGTGTAAGATATTTTAACGAGAGACAAAGCCGAAGAGAGATTTTTTGTCTGGATTAAAAAATTTATTTATTATTATTATTATTATTATTATTTTCATATTTTCTGTTCTTTCGACGTGCACCTACGTACTTTCTCCATATGTCGAGCTGGAAACGTACTTGTAATCTGGCGTGCACGTCGTACGTGCGACGGGATCGATAAGGTCATCGATCTGAGAATTACGATGATAAAGTCATTATTATTATTGTTATCATTATTATTATTATTGTGACATATTGTATAGTGATACACGATTATTAAGAGCGAAACGCGAGCGCCATATCGATGCGAGCAGCGAAAATGTTTTGCGCATTTGGTACGTGCATTAACGATTGTATGTATATGCGAACGGGAGGATATTATATTATATTACTACGTTCTATATATCGGCCTATCAATATTTAACGGCGATGTATGCAAAACCGCTTACCCGCTTCGATATCCGAGAGAGGCATCGCTGGATAATGATAATCCTGTCTGCTGAATTTTCATGCCTATATATATTATATTATGTATCGATATATAGATATATCGAGGATATTGGGTTAAGTGGGGGCAATATGGCCCAGTTCGAGCACGCGTATGATTTTCCGCTTCGCAACTAAAATTCAACCTCGTCACAAACGTTTATTTTGACAATGATTAATTGATAGAGGTATGAAAAAACTCGAGCCTTGGACGATTTATAAAAAGTTACAGGGACCAAGTGTTTTTGAAAAGTGGAAATTGTAGATTTTGTCCTTGTAAGTTGTGAATTCTGGGGCTTTTTTTGGTTCGTGCTTCAGATTCATGGCGGTCAAGTTTCTGAGCAAAATGGTGAAATTTGAGATCGATGCGACGGAGTAAGGATAATCTGAACCACTCGTGCCTGCTTTTGGGGTAATATGGACCATGGTCAATTTTACTTCCCGGCGATGAACTTATAGATTTTTTTTCATAATTTTAAGTTTCTTTGGACTCTCTGCAGTCGAACGTCGTTCGATACGATGATTATAATTCGGTTTGAAATTTTTGTAGAAATTGTTATCGATGGAAATATTATAGTGGTCCATATTACCCCACTTTATCGAAATACGCGCGGGCTTCGTTCTACGACGAACACATTGGATTCCCTCGACTATATCTTCCAACTGGAGCTAATCTATCCTTCCATCGCCGCCGCTCTCGTCTAACTACGACTCTCGACACCGCGAAACGGATTCGTGTCGATTTACTCGCAGGAAATTCGCCCGTTATCGCAAACTCCTATTATCTCGTTCGGCGTTTCCCTCGCACCGTGCACTGTTGTCATTGCGCCGGCCACAGTCAAACATTCTCGGTATTGTCTCTATCGACGAGTTACGAACTGATGTCGTGCCGACAATGATCAAAGATTTAAGAGATCAAAGATTTTTTTTTAATTTTCTAAATAATCCATATCGCCTCATTCGATAATTTCTCGAAGAATTAAGACCCTCGCTCTATCAAAATATACTTAAAATGCCATTCATCTTGACTGTTAACAAACAACAAAATTCATCGATATCGATTCCTCCCAAATTGCTTTTTTTTAAATAATAACAAATAATAATTGATAACAATAAAAGATATTTTTTATTATTATAAAAATATTTTATCATATATTATAAAATTATTCATATAACATACAATATATTATTATTGTTAATATAATATATTATTTATTATAATAAAATTGTTATTATAACAAAAGATAACTTTCCCAGAAAAATAATATCGCCCTTATCTCGCGAAAAAAATCATAATCTAAGAAAACTTTTGAAATTGTTTCGAACATTTTAGCTTTTCAAAGCCAGAGACATTTTTGGCGCCAAATTCAAAAAATCGTTTTCCCAATTTTTAGTTTACGAATAAAAAAAATGATAAAGAAAATTAGACTCGAGTCGCTTTAACTCGAAGAAGTTAAATTTTGTATCGAGGACATTTTTTTACATCTCCATCTACCCTTACGTCTCTCGTTTCGTATCACGCCCTGACGATCACCGAACAATATCGCACTCTCGTGGCTAAAGAGTAAAGCGGGATAGGTCTTTTGTTTATGGGTCTGTGCACCGGTAGTTCGCGATTCTCATTCTAGCTCGTTCCCTCTCTTTCTCGCACGCGCCATTACCTAGGAAGTCCGTTAGTTACGGATGAGCGAGATTCGTCGTTCGCGACAACTGCGCCGTCGTCGACTTTTCCCTCGTATACGTCCGTCTACGTCCACGAAGTGCGAACAGGCGGTCGAAAGAATTCAAGCCGAGCAAAGCTTAGCGCATAATTCCATTTCCTCGTAACGCATTGTACGTGTATATATATATATATATATATATATATATATTTATATATATGTAGTAACGGCGTTACTCGAACGCTAATAGACTTCGCGAAGGGAAATGAATGCGCGATATTGTCGCTCGTCCGTGCGAAAATATTATAACGCGCGCGGGAAAATTCCAGACCGACGACGCATCCTGCGTGCGGCTCGAGTTCTCTCGACGGATGGACGAAAAATTGTAAATAAAATCAATTTTGTAAAAAACTTTGCTTCAAGTTATGCAAATAAAACTAACTAATAAATAAATTGTAAATAAAAAAATTCAAATTCTGATCTTTTTAAATCCGGATTAATTTTAATACATTTATTTTTGTTTTGAAAAATTGTCAAATTATGGAAAATTTATTAAAAATTTATAACAAATGTGTGAATGGATAATAAAAATAATTATAATCTGATAAGAAGTAGATATCTACGATTTACTTAATTAAATTCGAATTTGTTTTCGATCAGTTGTTCATTAGTATAAAAACCATTATCTAAATGACGAATCATTTAGATAATGATTTATAAATTCCTCTACAAGTTTGATGTTTATCACTGGAGTACCTACTTACTTTAGGGTGCGGGAACGATTAAACGACCGTAAATTGTAAATTTTTGTGTTTTATATTATGTATTAATTACATTTATA
Organism: Netelia melanura; assembly: GCA_964007305.1. NCBI lineage: Eukaryota > Metazoa > Arthropoda > Insecta > Hymenoptera > Ichneumonidae > Netelia > Netelia melanura. The sequence continues at coordinate 6,162,806 of OZ023254.1, read as the reverse complement.
TAATAACAATAATGATTGTATTATTATGTATTATAATATATATATATTTAAATATTATAATATTAAATATATTAAATATATATAATATATTTAATAATATATATAATATTATTATATTATATTAAAAATAATATAATAATTAAATATATCATATTAATAATATTATTACTTCTTATATATATATATATATATATATATAATTATTATTATTATATTATTACTATATTTCTGTTCTATTTATCCATCTATCTATCTATCTATCTATCTATCTATCTATCTATATATATGTGTATATATATAACTTTGGCTATTGAGAGCAAAGACGTAAAAAAAAGTGTCTTTCCGGCCATAAAAAAGACAACGTTTTGCGCAGTTTAACGGGGCAAGAGAGGAGAGCCGCGCGAGGCAAGGAAGAAGAGAGGGGGGGGGGGGGGGGAGGAGAGCTGATTCTGCGAAATTCGCGGTGCAGGAGATTACTCACGCGGATGCTCGAGTTGCGCGCGTACAATTGCCAAGCAGAAATCGTTATTACTCATCGAGAACAGCGAGAACGTCGTTGACGTCGAGGACTTTCCTCCCCACTCTCGTTATTATCATTGTTATTGTATTTACCAATGCTCGTTGTTAAGGAAAGTTTTATCACCGGGGAAAATACGAAGCGATTATTACGGAGGAAATGAACAAAAAAAAAACCAAAACATGTATGAAAAGAGGAAAAAAAAAAGGAACACAAAATAAAAAACGACGACACAATCGACGTGAAAGTTCAACGAGGTTGGCATCGCGGAATTTAATGCCCCCCCCCCCCCCCCCCGCCCCTCACCCGGCGATGATAACGAGTTCATTGTATTAATGCATTTTCGATACGTCCGACGATAATTATCGATTTCCGCGCAAATGCGTCCCGGCTCAATGTTATCGAGAAACAAAAAGAGGCAAAAAAAAAAAAAGAAGGAGAAAGAACTTCGTTCGAACGAAATTTTCATTAAACGAAAATTGCAAAACAAAAAAAAACAATATTTAATCAACGTATGAACTCAAAAACAAAGGCAAAATAAAATTATAAATATCTTCAGGAATAAAAAAGAAACAATATGGAAAAAAATAGATGGCAAAATATAAAATCGATGCGACGTTTTAATCGTCGCTGATGCAATTTTATTGCCAGGGGGATTGATGCGACCTGAAAAACTATAAAAAAGAAAAAAGGAAAAATCGACTCGTTTATAAAACTGAAGATGCTATTAAAAATCAAACCCGATGCGACGATAACGCGTTACCGCGAGGTAGAAATGTGAGAATGCAGAGTGGAGTTCGGGAAACGGTACCAGGCGCGTGGCAAGAGCATATGGCTAGCGAAGACGGACGATTTTTGCGATATAGACTCAGCGAACTTCCCCCCCCCCCCCCCCCTCCACCTCCTTTACCTCTTCATCATCTCACGAAGTCGGCCACGTTGATCGCACCGTTTACAGTTACAAAACCGCTTACTACTGTAAACCACAAACAATAATGTGTATAACTATATCGACGTATAATAATATATTTGAACTGCGTTATCGCGATCGATAAGCGAGGGCGATTAGTCAGAAGCCGCGAAGACTCGAGAATTCTCCGAGACTCTTGAAAGTCGCCTTATCTTTCACAAAAGTTTCGAACGCTTCGACTCGAACTCTCTCGACTTGAATTTTTTTTGTTTTTTTGTTTTTTTTTTTTTTTTTTTTCCCCCAAGTGAGGAAAGAAAGAGAGTGAGAGAGATTATTTTTCCTCTAGTGCTCTTTTCTGTTTCACATCGAGTCACGGTGAGTCACACGAGAGCCTGGAATAAGAGGATTTCGTGAATTCCGAGAATAAAATGTGACCGGGAGAGTTTTCCCCCTTGTAGATTCGAGCGAACTAGCCATGGTAAAATACCATGTATCCGTTTATTGCATCGAGAAATCGAATGCGGGCATCGTGTTTTATCCCTGGGGAGTCGGTGAGAGAAATATAAAGAAATAGAGAGAGAGAGAGAGAGTGAGGGCGGGGGGGGGGGGGGGGCGTGAATGAAAAAAAAAGAAAGAAAAGAGAATAAGTTCTTTATCGGTGAAAGCAACACGTATTGTCAAATGGTTTCTACGACTCTTGTATACTTATAATAGATCGACGTTAATAAATGTTACGACTTTTCACTGTCGTTTCACTTTTATTCGTCGATGTCTAAATTTAGATTTATGAAATTGAGACAGATATTATTATCTGTGTCACGGTATATTGAACGTGAATTTCCCTCGGATCCTCGCACACAAGATTCATAGAAATAACGTATGACAAGAATAATACGAAGACGTTTAAAAAAAGAAATATCTTAATAACAAATAACTGTAGTTAGAAAAAAAAAACAATTAGAATTTACAATTAGAATTAGAATCGTACTTTTTGTGGAAATTTATATTTCCTCACGTTCCTTTTACACATTTCTCTAGAGAAATTAAAGTTACCAAGGTTTTCAAATTTGTTAAATAATAAATAAAAGTTAATAGAGATTTTTCTACAATTTTCATAACGAGCGATCAGAATTTGAGAAAAATCTTTATTGATCTTTATTCATTGAGAAATCTTAGAACAAAATTTATATAGGATTAATAAATGTATACAAATTTGTATTATTATTATTGTGATATATATCGCAATAATTATGATATATTATTGTGATATATATATATCAATAATAATAATAATAATTTGTATAAATTTATTACTATATATAATAATATATTAAATAATATTAAAATAATATCACAATAATAATAATAATAATAATAATTTGTATACATTTATAATTTATAATAATTTGTATAAATTTATATATATGAAAGAGGGGGAGGGGGAGAGAGAGCGAGAGAGAGCGCTGGATGTACCCACGAGGACGAAAGGAAGAACATTGAACTGGAGTGAATGCGAGAATAGAAATTGTGCCTTTGGGCTCCTCCGGTCTCCATTATCCCTTGGTAAATTAATAAATTGGATGTCAACGAGGGATAAAGGTTCTCTTGATTCTTAGACGGTGGGCAAAAAGTCTCACGCGGCTTTCTCTCTCTCTCTCTCTCTCTCTCTCTCAGAGTTGGGTGTAAACGCCAGCGAGCAAAAGCCCTAACGAAGAAGCAAACGTGTGTTATATACGTGCCATCAGATTTTCTGATACGTGTGTGTGTGTGTGTGTGCGTGAGCTTGGCTGTGTTATCCCTCTGGTATTTATCCGGGATGTATGACTCGTTGCACGAAAGTCAACGTCGAAGATTTTCTGTGAGAACGTTGCTCCTTCGAGAGAGAGAGAGAGGGAGAGAGAGAGACTGACGGTGAAGTGGCAGGGAGATGGTAAATATACCGCAGTAAAATTCCTTCGACTAATTCAATTATGTCTAATTGTGCATTGAAAATATCAACGCGTAGGTCGAAATTACCAAGACCTTGATTTTCATTATTATTATCAATGAGCAATTAGCAAAAGATTTTATCTCTTATCTTATTTTTTATCTCCTCTAACCGCAACGATATATTTACAATATAAAGTAAGTTTATTAAATTATAAAATATTAAAAAACCTTAATTGAAAAAAAATAATTATTAATTAAAATGTAAAAATTAATTAATTACGATCAAAATTTATTAACACACGTTCCAATGATTTAAAGATTGTATTTTCAAACGAAATGACGTCGAATCGAGTTTGAATGGAAAGAGAAAAGTTGTCTAATTAAAAAAAAAAAATTAAGAAACTGCTTTTTTAAATTTTCATATTTTTTAAACGATCGGTCAAAGGACCAAGAGAGAATTTCCCGTTCGATACACCCGGGACGTAAATAGTCGTAACAAAACGGTACGCGAGAGTGCTCGTAGTTAGGCCTGCGCGGCCAACTCTCTCAGGTTCCTCGCGATCTTACGGTCGAAGAGCGTGCACGTTCGTAACCGGAAACGGAAGCTCCACCCTATTCGAAGCGAGCAACAGCGGTTCTACCACAGTTACTCGACGAAGAAACAGACAGAGAGAGCGAGAGAGAGAGAGAGTGAGAGAGAAAAGTCTATCACGCCCGCGCACGAGTCTCCATCGTCTCGCGCAGGCCATGATCGAAGAATGTGCGCGCGAGGTTTGTTGACGCAAGAGTAAAAATCGCTACCGTACAAAAAAAAAGGGACCAGAAGCGAACACTCCGCCAGTCGAGATTCCAATCCGAGCTGGCAAATTTTTGCGAATAAGCACGGAGCAAATTTATCACAATTTATATTTACAAGTGTCTTGAAATAATAATTCTTATCGGACGGGCTTCACACCCTCGAGACAAATACCGATCGTCGCAATGAACTGATAAACCGAATCGCGAATAACTCCGAGGGTTATCGATACAAGGGCCAACTAGCGAGAATTTTATACGTGACTTGTAAATAGTTACATCCAGATGCGTATAAAAATTCCTTCGTCTTCGTCAATCATTTCTCGTGTATTATTATAGAGATATGTGTATAGAAATGATTGACGAGGATGGGTGAGAATGAAAAAAGAAATGAGAAACGATCGTAGGAGAGAAAGCTGGATGACGAGGAGTCGAGAGATAGACGTCGCGAAGGAAAAGAGACGAGGGAGAGGGAGAAGACAACAACGTGAAAAAATGAAGCGTCGTAGATCATGAGGGAAAGAAGAAGAAGTAAAAAACGATGACGAGAAGAGGAAGGAAGGCTTTTGTGGAATGCGAGTTTAACGATCAACCGTCATAACTCGAGCGTTCACGAGGCTCGATTGTTATGAAATACAAATCCTCGTCGGTGTTGACGATGATTGGAGCGTGTTAGTTGGCACTCACTGGGTAATTCGACACTTGGACAAGAGAGAGAGAGAGAGAGAGAGAGAGAGAGAGAGAGAGAGAGAGAGAGAGAGAGAGAGAGAGAGAGGGAGGGAGAGAAATGGATGGATGGATGAAGAAAAGAGTCGTGTCAACAAAGCTGAAGTCACCTAAAGAATTTTCTGTAATTTTTTTAACCTGGTGTCCATTCCTTTTTTTTGTTCAATAATTTGTTGACAATTTTAGACTGGAACGATTACAAATATTGGCAAAATTATGAAGGTAAAGAAATTTAAGATTTGGGGGTAAAGATTGAATAATTAATGGATAAAAATGAAGATAATTTTTTTTTTAATCGTGTGGTCGTTTCTGGTTTTTGGACATGGACGAATCACCTATTATACACGCATTAGACGGCGATGAACTCGAGAGGATCGTGATGTAACACGAAGGGAGTTGAGTTGCTTTGCTGATGCATGCAGCACGTTTCTGACTGTGAATATGTGTGTGAAGTATTTAGGTAAGTTTGTATTTATGTCTGGGAGTATATATTTAATTGTGTGTATAGTTAAAAGGAGCGATGGGAAGATGGCCAGACAATGAAGCGTTGGCATGAATGGACGGTGTAAATATGCTCGTAGTACACTTCCCTCCTCTCTGCTCGGCTCTCTTTCTGTCCACCCTCGACAGCAATAAAATCTCGTATTTATATAGCCGAATCGAGATCGTATAACACGTACTTACCGATGAGGATCGAGAAACGCGAGGGTAGGTTAGAGTTCGATGGGTTAATGAGGGTTTGAAGAACTTATGTTTACAAGGAAATTGAAAGAAAAACTTGAATTTTGACGAATTTCGAGATTTTTGACAATTGTTGGTGACAAATTGAAGAAGAAAGGTAGAAATCGAGTTTTCGTGATGATGTATCTCCGATGCTGTTCGTCTGACAGAAAATTGGACAAGGGACTTTTCGAAGAACTGGCGGAGATCTCAAAAAAGAGCCTAGAATCGTCTGGATACGTCAATTTTTAGGGATGTGACGATACTTCGAAAATTGTGATTTTTAGAACAGAGCACAGAGTTTTCGTGATGATGTATCTCCAATGCTAGGGTAGAGCGGGGATAGTTGAGCAAGTGGGTAAGTTGAGCAATCGTAATATCTCGAAAACTAAGCATCGCACGCTGGTGCATCAAATGGACGAAATAGAGGTATGTGGGAGGGGAATACAACAAATCATTGCCGGTAGCCACGCGGCGCACGAGACGATGACACGGGACGTTTTATTATTATTGCGCACAAAAGTAAAAAATACGTGATTAAGTATTTTTCTTCTAGCATTGTGTGAAAAACCAGGGCAGCAACGAGACGAGTACTATTATGTAGTACATTTAAGTGGCTATCAACCTGCAATAATTATTTTAACGCACGTGGTACGGATTTCATTATAAATTAACATTTGTTAAAAAATCTGAGAAGGGGCTAGTTGAGCAGTTTTCGATGGGGCTAGTTAAACGATGCGCAACTGTCCTCGTCGGCTGGCACGCATAACATGGCGGAGGTGAATACATCACGCTATCGCCGGTCCTCCTTGTTTATTTAAGAAAAAACATTTCACAGTTTGTTGCCGTTAATGTTCATGATTCAAAATGTAGCTAATTAATGTAGCTATCGGTTTGTTACTGCGTTGCATCAAATGGTCTTGCATGTGTCTGATTTGGTGATGGAATTATTACCTTGCTCAACTGACCTCATACCGTTGCTCAACTTACCCCACCTATGGGGCACGTTGAGCAGCTCTACACTCTCTCACATTTACGATAATATCTTCTAAATCAGACTGGAATTGGATAATGTTTCTGAAGGCGTTTTGAGTATCGGATGTATTTTTTAAGAGTTTTGATCGATTAAGCCAGAAACTGCTCAACTATCCCCGCTCTGCCCTATTGGTCTGACAAAAAATTGGACGAGGGACTTTTTGGAGAACTGGCGGAGATCAAAAGAAAGAGCTGAGAATCGTCTGGGTACGTCAATTTTTAGGGATGTGATGTTACTTCGAAAATTGTGGTTTTTAGAACTACAGAGCACAGAAAAAGCCTAGGACAAGGAGGCAATTTTTGTTGTGCTCCAAAAGGGCTTATAAACATGACATTCGTGTTACGCGGGAAATTTCCGTTTCCGTTATGATGCTACAAAGTCTTTTTGGAGGAAAAAAGAATTTGACCCTTCTGGACCCCCCAAAGTGTTGGAAGTAAAAGCGGTCGACCATCGGCCCTTGTCGAGGGTCAAAATTTTGTTTCGTCCAAAAAGGCTTCAATTAGAGGTTGCGGAATCGGAAATTTCCCGTACAACACGAATATGCTATTGATTCTCTCTTTTTTAATCAATAAGTCGGTCAAAAAGTGAAACAAACGTAACACTATCAATATCCGAACGATTAATGCAATCTTTGCTCCGCCATGGCGAAACACGCGCTAAAATCGGTTCCGATCGCATAGCAGCGGTATCGGCAAGGACCTCGTGTGAATAAAAAGCAAGAAACACCCACGCCAAGTCCCACATAGTTCCACCTCACCGCATACATACAACACCCTGCTGTACAGAGCATGGCACTATAAATCGTAGTACGTACGTCCTTACGATACCTATAAGATCGGTACGCGCGCATTCGCGTCGAAACTTCGAAATCGCTTAGTGATCTTTCATTTTTGTGATTTAAAAATGAAGCCATTATAGCTGTATACTTCAAATACAATGAAATACATCCAAAATTAGGACCGCCAGTAGTTTTGAGAGAGCGGCGTTGAAAATCATGTTTCAAATGCCTGTATCCATTTCGAATACAATTGCAAAACAATGTATTTTGTAAACGACTGCGCTTTTTTCTCACTCGTGTTTTATCGTGCACTGCGAGATAAAAATTTAAATACTAGCTCGGTCGAACGTATAAACTATTTTTGGTTTCCCGATAAAGTTAACATTCAAGGATTAGTCACACGGCAAGCCTCGTGGAACTATACTTAATTTCTTTTCTTCGTTGTCGCCTTACAACCGGACTAATGCAACTGGCATACGCGAAATAAAATTTGTTAAACGAGATTCTTTGCAGCCAATCGGCGAGTGATTTTTCTCACTACCAATTGGAAATGCGACGCGTGGACAGACATACGTGTCCCCAACACGATGCAAAAATATAATAATCGTGGTTGCGAGCGTCCGTTCACCATATGGAAGTAGAATTTTACCGACGCCACTTCAATTTCTTCTTCAAAGTTATTCCTTTCGACAAAAGCTGTTCGGCCCCTCGTTTGTGTATTTTGTATTCGGAATAGATTGCATTTTAGCTGCTCGGGACGATCGAACATAGTACATTGTTATTACTGCTGGTGTGTGATCAAAATTAGCTGTTGACAATTTCTGATCAGGTGTAAACGTGTTTTGTCTATTAAATCAGATTTAGATCAAAATGGATCGAAATGTATCCTTTTGTATGTTTGTGATCGCGTTTATCGTGTTGTGCTCATCGTCGTTTACAATCAGATATAAGGTAATATGAAATTTCTATTAGTGCGATACATATCGTTGAATATTTCTGTTCCGATGAAACTGATAGAAAACATATTGATTGAAGCACCCTGTGTACGTCCCTCGCGAACATAAGACTTCCATAGAGACATATTTAGTTCGCACGACCTCATTTTCTTGACTTTTCTTCCATCGATAAATAAAAATGGGACATCTTGTATATGATAAGAGTATCCTAATCACGGAACTGAATATTTAACGAGTGCAGACTGATTAAATTTTAGTTTCGCGTTATATCCATCAAATGTTCATAGGTACAAGGGTTCGAGGTACCTACACGGGATCGGCAATGCAAACTCCGCGGATTCGATATGGCATGTTTGGTACGATAATTTGTAACGATCACTTTTCTTGAAGAAGCTACCGAGACATATATGTACCTTTGTCTCATTAGTTTGTGTAATAATTTGACTTGTAATGGAATATCGTTTTAACAGAGCTGCGATATGTCATGCGTCGAATTAAGATGCGGTCGGTTAAGGGCTGATGGGCATTTTATGGAGATTGTAATAAAACCTCAGGGCGGCGTATTGAAGGGAACAAAATGCGCCGAAGGCAAAGTGAGTATGGTATATGATATATAGTCCTATTTCACGAAATGTTGTTATTGTTGGAAAATCATCCATACGAGCTCTCAAGAATCGACACTGCGAAGCAGAGAAAATTATTTCGATTACGCGACTAAAGGGCGGAGTCTGGTCCAGTTAATCCAAAAAGTCGATTTTTTTGTTTGCCTGAAAATCTTCCGATACGTGTGGGAAATACACTCCCAATATTGTAACATCTAATTCGACCTTGAAATATAGTTACACGCGGTAGGCACCAATCAGGTTCAGTCCAAGTTTAAATTAAAGAAAATTAAATTTACACGAGGATGAGAACCTCGACTTATGAAAAAATATGAATATATGACAAAGTTATTGCAAATCTAAAATCGAGTTCATGTTTCAAATTGCATTTTATGCACGCCATTTTTGCAATCAACAGTTTTTTCACAAACTGTAGTTCATGCGCATTCTGCATTCATACCATAATACAACCATCTATTTTTAATATTCGTGTTTAGGATTCGCTATATCCATATATTTAGATATTGAAGTCCGATTTTTTCATATTATTTTTTATGTTCGAATCTATCTTTACACATAACAAAAGTTTAGCGAACGTAAATGAATTTTATCTTTGCCTGTTTAGACCCCCGCCCACCTATAGCAGATTAATTATTGACGAAGCCCTGCATTCATGTTCCAGATGTGCCTAAATCGACAGTGTGTTGATCCAGTCTTGGAGTTCCCTAGATACATCGGTAATGACGAATACGATGAATGCAAGCCGGTAAGTCAACCGATATCTATATGAAGTTATAAGTAGAATAATGACGTTCCCATAAGGGATGCGTTACCCGAGCAATGCATTCGACATAGCATGCAGATTTTGGATCATGCCCGTATAAGTCATGCGGTGTTGAGGTGGCGCGGCTAGTCGACTTCGTTTAAAAATTTTGACGATGATCTAAAATTTTCATTATATACAATTATTTTAGACATTTTGATGTCGATACCCAATTGCTTCTTTAAATATGACTCGAGGAAGTTCTTAAATTTGCTGTACATAATAACAAAGTAACACGTCGATATGTTTAATACGGCAACATTTACAAAGAAACGTCGTTTCATATTCATTTTATTTGCGTAGGCCCAACCTGTAACAGTCACATATACTCGGTCAGAACAATGCCAACGGCGTGGATTCCCTGGTGTTTGTGAGGTAACGTTATTTTTAACGACCCTTTTACTCCCAAAAAATAATCGATCGCTGGATTTATCAATTGTGTCCATACAAATTGATGAAATTTCGACTCGGGTTACCATGAATTTTTGGAATCGTCTTTTCAACAGGGTGAAGATACTACCTGCGCCGCTTTGCACTGCGCCCAAGTAGAAAATCAGCGTTATTTATATCAGAAAATAGTACCTCGCTGGGGTGTCGAGATCGGAACGCACTGTGGCGAAAACAAAGTAAGTGTCGTATATCACATTCGATTTTCTGTAATCTTCATATAGTCGGAAATTAATCCACACCAGCTTTCAACATCTAACATTGCCACGCCATACATTTACATTCCAGATCTGCATAAATCAGAAGTGTGTCAATGTCGTCGGAGAGATGCCAGTAGCTATAGGCGGTGATAACATCCATAACTGCATAAAGGTACGGAACTCTTTGTAGAATATCGTACATAGTTTGATGATTGTTTCATAGCTCGGATGATGCCACAATAACGCATAGTACCACATAGCTCACGCAGATGTATGTTTTGGCTTTGGACCAATTAAGTATGTAATTGGTCCAAATGTCATATGTATATGTGTGTAAAATTTCAGGGGCCGCTATCGGCTCAAAAATCACGATATTTATTCTTGAAAACCCCCATTTTTCGTAATGTCCCATAAGAGCCCGAATGTGAGAAAAAACGGGAATAAAATTTCAATCCTCCCCTCAGTGATATAACTATCTTAAAACGTACATAGATTAATACGTACCGACACAGCTTATATCGTGAAAATACTTTGTTTGCACATTGTCTGTCAAAAAATTGTTTTATGATTAAATGTATTAATTCCACAGTACAGGATCATACAGGGTGAACCAGTAAAGACGCGTCACGAGCAATGCGTAGAACATGGCTTTGACGTTGCATGCAAAGTGAGGCTACTTACCTATGTTCATAATTATTAATGTGACTTTCGTTCGAAATCCTTTTAAGAAACATATGACTTTGACACGTTTTAGGACGTAGATCGAAATCCCCACGCTACGTGCACCAGCTTAAGATGCGGATATACAATCTTTCCTGGAATTTACTTGGAGCAAGCCCCATTAATGTTTGGATCGAACAAAATATACCCGGCGACTGGAACAAAGTGTGGTGAATTTCATGTGAGTATCGTATGTGTGACGTCCCGTATGTTTCATCGATGTTTTTTTTCTGCATAATACTTAGGGGAGACTGGGTACGGTTGTAACAATTTTGCGTTGATCGTCCATAACCTGGCAATTATGGTATAAATGTGCAAATAACATTTTTTATATTAAAGGCTGAATATCTGCCTTCAAATAGAAACCACGATTAGGTGCCTATCTCTTTAAGAATATGAAATAAAAATTGTTTTATAAAACATGTGCCACCGTTACAACCGTACCCATACCAGGGGCGGTTGTAACAGCGACGGGGGTCAGTTGTAACACATTAAAATCACACACAATGCATCCCTTTTTATCACTTTTTTAAAATGAAAACCCCGTATTAATGTATTTTCCAATTTGTTTACTCTTGTATGAGACCTTTTATTATTATTTAAGTTATATTCTTATGGTCACATAATCAGTCAACAACTTTAATGAAATAAACATTGAAATAAACGTCTTTAAACAATTAAAAGTAAAAACAAATTAAGGTAACTTAACATAAAAACAGCCCGCTTGATAAAAAAATAATAACAAATTTTAATTAGAATTTTCAAGACAATTTAATCATATTCGTCGCAATTACTGCATATGTAATAGCGATTACCATCAGTGCAGCCTACGTGAGACCACAGTCGACAATCTCCTTGACATTACACTCATTTTTCTCCAGGTCGACTCCGCTTGTACGCTTCTAAACAAAAGTTCTGATAAAAAATACTTACTTTTAATCGAATAAATGAAATAGATCTCTCTGCGTGCGTTAGTTCTGCGGAAAGTCTAGTCTTATATGCGTGTCGAGGCTTGAAAGACGTGTGTCTTTTGTCTTTCGTGAATATTTGTAGTGTTTCAACCGTACCCATAAAAATCGTTACATCCGTACCCACCTCACTTTTTGCAATAAAACGGTACACAGTGATGAGACAAAATAACTTACAAAAATGGGAGCTAATGTTTTATAATCTCTATAGTACAAGATTTATGTATGCAAATATTGAATATGATAAATGATATCAATTAGAAGATATATCGAAATGAAATGTTTGAAAATTGGTCACTTTTGCTCGAAGATACACAATAGACCTATATGGAAGCATATTCCGGGCTCGAAGCATGCCGTAACACTGGGAATCATGTCTGGAATTAGAATCCGCGTATTTTTGCTCTTTGCATCTTTAATCTACCGTGCATACTTTCGAAGATATTTGAGTTGTTACAACCGTACCCTGTTACAACCGTACCCAGTCTCCTTACAAATCCCAAAATGGCGATTGCCTCCTTATTAATTATGATTTTGCAAACGTAATCTTACATTTCCAAATACGTTAACGCGATGCATCAATGTTCTAGATTTGTCAAAAACAGAAGTGCAAGGCCACGACGCCGGCAGAAATGCCGACATACACCGGTAACGAGATTTACCGCGACTGCTATAGAACGAATAAGCACGACAGAGCAATAATCCCGTCTAGTTAGTTAGATGTGATCGACATTTGTAAGTAATATTCGTTATGGTGCAAATTATGAGATGCGCGACATATAAGACGACGAATGAATAACCAATATAAACTTATTAGGAATACACGTACCGATGGAAGGGAACCGAATATTCGAAGCTCGTCAGCCTAAAGTCACATTCTATAATCACATCGCAACGTCAACGAAACCATGTGGGTCTAAAATCCGTTCATCGTCTTCGAAGATAATTGTGACTTTGCGTTTTATCAATTATGTTATGATAATCACTATTGTAAAAACAAGTACTGATTGATTACACGGACCTGCAAATATGTTATATGATGAAATCCTTTGCTATTGCCAAACCTCTGTATGACGATATTAGTGTAAGTGTTAAAGACAACAATATATCTGTATAGTTGACAATAAAATAAAATGTCCCGAGAAAAGAAGGACACTTGTCATCGATCTAATCGACCATTTTTTAACTCCCGAATCGTCCAAAGAGTAAAGGCGATGCGATCGGCGTTTCAGAGCCGATCAGATGTTGGGGGCCAATCTCGTGATGCAGAGAATTTCTTATAAACGACATGAAATGACTGGACGAAATTTTGTACGGTGAGTTTATGGGTTTCAGTCATATCGATTTCTGGCTATATATTCGCAAGTTGGTTCCTTGGGGGCACGAGAGGCGGATCAAGGGCGACGTATTGAGATGAGAACAATTGATGAAACGACGGCTAGTTGTAGAATGCTTTTCAATAAATAATCGAAATTTCTAGATTGTTTTCCATGCTATTAAAATAGTAACTCGACAAATTGCAATTACGGCGGGTAGGGTGTTAGTGATCTTTCATTTTTGTGATTTAAAAGTGAAGCCATTATAGCTGTATACCTCAAATAGTATGAAATACATCCAAAATTAGGACCGCCAGTAGTTTTGAGAGAGCGGCGTTGAAAATCATGTTTCAAATGCCTGTATCCATTTCGAATACAATTGCAAAACAATGTATTTTATAAACGAGTGCGCTTTTTTCTCACTCGTGTTTTATCGTGCACTGCGAGATAAAAATTTAAATACTAGCTCGGTCGAACGTATAAACTATTTTTGGTTTCCCGATAAAGTTAACATTCAAGGATTAGTCACACGGCAAGTCTCGTGGAACTATACTTAATTTCTTTTCATCGTTGTCGCCTTACAACCGGACTAACGCAACTGGCATACGCGAAATAAAATTTGTAAAACGAGATTTTTCGCAGCCAATCGGCGAGTGATTTTTCTCACTACAAATTGCAAATGAGACGCGTGGACAGACATACGTGTCCCCGACACGATGCGAAAATATAATAATCGTGGTTGCGAGTGTCCGTTCACCATATGGAAGTAGAATTTTACCGACGCCGCTTCTTTCCTTCGCCAAAGTTATTCCTTTCGACAAAAGCTGTTCGCTCTCTCGTCTGTGTATTTCATGCTCGGTATAGATTGTATTTTGGCTGCTCGGGACAAACAAAAGTGATAGTACATTGTTATTACTGCTGGTGCGTGATCAAAATTAGCTGTTGACAATTTCTGATCCAGGTGTAAACGTATTTTGTCTACTAAATCACATTTAGATCGAAATGGATCGAAATGCTTCGTTCTGTGTGTTCGCGACCGCGTTTATCGTGCTGTGGTCATCATCCTTTACAATCAGATATAAGGTAAAGTAAAATTTTTACTAGTGCGAGAGATATCATTGAATATTTCTGTTCCGATGAAACTGATGGAAAACATCTTGATTTGAGCATCCTGTGAATGTCCCTCGCGAACATAAGACTTCCACCGAGACATATTTTTTTCCGCACGACCTCATTTTCTTGACTGTTCTTCCATCGATAAATAAAAATGGGACATTTTGTACAAGATAAGAATATCATAATCACGGAACTGAATATCCAACGCGTAGCATCTGATGGGATTTTATTTTAACGTTATTTCCATCAAATGTTCATAGGTACAAGGGTTCGAGGTACCTACACGGCATCGGCAATGCAAACTCCGCGGATTCGATACTGCATGTTTGGTACGATAATTTGTAACGATCACTGTACTTGAGTAAGCTACCGAGGTATATACCTCAGTGTAATTAGTTTATTTAATAATTTTACTTGTAACGGATTATCGTTTAAACAGGGCTACGATAGATCATGCATCGAATTAACATGCGGTCGGTCAAGGCCTGATGGGCATTTTATGAAGATTGTAATAAAACCTCAGGGCGGCGTATTGAAGGGAACGAAATGCGACGAAGGCAAAGTGAGTATGGTATATAACCCTATTTCACGAAACTTGGTTATTGTTGGAAAAGTTGATCTAAAAAAATCGATATTTTTTGTTTGCTTAAAAATCTTCGGATACATGTGGGAAATACCCTCCCAATGTTATAACATCTGATTCGACCTTGAAACATAGTTATGAGCGGTAGGCACCAAGCAGGTTCATTTCAAGTTTAAATTGAAGAACATTAAATTTACACGAAGATGAACCTTGACTTGTGAAAAAATATTAATATGTGACAAAGTTATTGCAAAATGAAAGTCGATTACTTTAGTTAAATTACATTCTATGCCCGCCATTTTTGCAATAAACAATTTTTTCGCAACCCGTGGTTCATGCGTATGCCTACATTCCTACTATAACATAACCATATTTTTATAGTATTCGTGTTTCGGATTCACTATGGGTATATATCTAGATATTCAAGTCAAATTTTTCATATTATTTTTTATTATTCAAATTTATCTCTATACGTAACAGAAGTTTAGCGAACGCCTATAAATTTAATCTTTGCCATTTTAGATCCCCGCCTCCGTGGCAGATTAATTATTGACGATGCCCTGCATTCATGTTCCAGATGTGCATAAATCGACAGTGTGTTCATCCAGTCTTGGAGTTCCCTAGATACATCGGTAATGACGAATACGATGAATGCAAGCCGGTAAGTCAACCGATACCTATATGAAGTTATAAGTAGAATAATGACGTTCCCATAAGGGATGCGTTACCCGAGCAATGCATTCGACATAGTATGCAGATTTTGGATCGTGCCCGTATAAGTCATGCGGTGTTGAGGTGGCGCGGCTAGTCGACTTCGTTTAAAAATTTTGACGATGATCTAAAATTTTCATTATATACAATTATTTTAGACATTTTGATGTCGATACCCAATTGCTTCTTTAAATATGACGCGAAGAAATTCTTAAATTTGCTGTACATAAAAACAAAGTAACACATCGATATGTTTAATACGCAACGTTTACAAAGAAACGTCGTTTCATATTCATTTTATTTGCGTAGGCCCAATCAGTAACAGTGACATATACTCGGTCAGAACAATGCCAACGGCGTGGATTCCCTGGTGTTTGTCAGGTAACGTTATTTTTAACGACCCTTTTACTCCCAAAAAATAATCGTTCGCTGGATTTATCAATTGTGTCCATTCCCGAGTCGAAATTTCGACTCGGGTTACCATGGATTTTTGGAATCGTCTTTTCAACAGGGTGAAGATAATATCTGCGCCGCTTTGCAGTGCGCCCGACTAGAAAATCAGCATTATTTATATCAGAAAATAGTACCTCGCTGGGGTGTCGAGATCGGAACGCACTGTGGCGAAAACAAAGTAAGTGTCGTATATCACATTCGATTTTCTGTAATCTTCATATAGTCGGAAATTAATCCACACCAGCTTTCAACATCTAACATTGCCACGCCATACATTTACATTCCAGATCTGCATAAATCAGAAGTGTGTCAATGTCGTCGGAGAGATGCCAGTAGCTATAGGCGGTGATAACATCCATAACTGCATGCGGGTCCGAAACTATTTGTAGAATATAGTACATAGGTTAATGATTGTTTCATAGCTCGGATGATGCCAGAATAACGCATAGTACCACATAACTCACGCGGATGTATGATTTGGTTTTGGACCAATTAAGTATGTAATTGGTCCAAATGTCATATGTATATGTGTGTAAAATTTCAGGGGCCGCTATCGGCTCAAAAATCACGATATTTATTCTTGAAAACCCCCATTTTTCGTAATGTCCTATAAGAGCCCGAATGTGAGAAAAAACGGGAATAAAATTTCAATCCTCCCTTTAGTGATATAACTATCTTAAAACGTACATGGATTAATACATACCGACACAGCTTATATCGTGAAAATTCTTTGTTTGCACATTGTCTGTCAAAAAATTGTTTTATGATTAAATGTATTAATTCCACAGTACAGGAGAATACAGCGTGAACCAGTAAAGACGCGTCACGAGCAATGCGTAGAACATGGCTTTGACGTTGCATGCAAAGTGAGGCTACTTACCAATGTTCATAATTATTGATGTCACTTTCGTTCGAAATCCTTTTAAGAAAGATATGACTTTGACACGTTTTAGGACATAGATCGAAACCCGCACGCTACGTGCTCCCGCTTACGCTGCGGTTATAAAATCTTTCCTGGAATTTACTTGGAGCAAGCCCCATTAATGCCTGGATCGAACAGAATATACCCGGCGATTGGAACAAAGTGTGGTGAATTTCATGTGAGTATCGTATGTGTGACGTCCCGTATGTTTCATCGATGTTTTTTTTCTGCATAATACTTATCTATCGTGAGTTTACAAATTCCAAAATGGCAATTGCCTCCCTATTAATTATGATTTTGCAAACGTAATCTTACATTTCCAAATACGTTAACGCGATGCATCAATGTTCTAGATTTGTCAACAACAGAAGTGCAAGGCCACGACGCCGGCAGAAATGCCGACATACACCGGTAACGAGATTTACCGCGACTGCTATAGAACGAATCAGTACGACAGAGTAATAATCCCGTGTAGTTAGTTAGATGTGATCGACATTTGTAAGTAATATTCGTTATGGTGCAAATTATGAGATGCGCGACATATAAGACGACGAATGAATAACCAATATAAACTTATTAGGAATACACGTACCGATGGAAGGGAACCGAATATGCGAAGCTCGCCAGCCTAAAGTCACATTCTATAATCACATCGCAACGTCAACGAACCCTTGCTAGTCTTCAATCCCATTCATCATCTTCGGGGATAATTGTGACGTTGCATTTTATCAATTACGTTATGATAATCATTATTGTAAAAACATTACTGATTGATTACACGCACCTCCAAATATGTTATTTGATGAAATTCTTTGCTATTGCCAAACTTCTGTATGATGATATTAGTGTAAGTGTTAAAGACAACAATATATCTGTATAGTTGATAATAAAATAAAATGTCCCGAGAAAAGAAGGACACTTGTCATCAATGTAATCGACCATTTTTTAACTCCCCAATCGTCCAAAGAGTAAAGGCGATGCGATCGGCGTTTCAGAGCCGATCACATGTTGGGGGCCGATTTCCTGATGCAGAGAATTTCTTATAAACGACACGAAATGACTGGATGTAATTTTGTACGGTGAGTTTATGGGTTTCAGTCATATCGGTTTCTGGCTATATATTCGCAAGTTGGTTCCTAGGGAGCACGAGAGGCGGATCAAGAGCGACGTATTGAGATGAGAACAATTGATGAAACGACGGCTAGTTGTAGAATACTTTTCAATAAATAATCGAAATTTCTACATTGTTTTCCACGCTATTAAAATTGTAACTCGACAAATTGCAATTACGGTGGGTAGGGTGTTAGTGATCTTTCATTTTTGTGATTTAAAAGTGAAGCCCTTAGCTGTATACCTCAAATAGTATGAAATACATCCAAAATTAGGACCGTCAGTAGTTTTGAGAGAGCGGCGTTGAAAATCATGTTTCAAATGCCTGTATCCATTTTGAATACAATTGCAAAATAATGTATTTTATAAACGACTGCGCTTTTTTCTCGCTCGTGTTTTATCGTGCACTGCGAGATAAAAATTTAAATACTAGCTCGGTCGAACGTATAAACTATTTTTGGTTTCCCGATAAAGTTAACATTCAAGGAATACCGATGAGTCACACGGCAAGCCTCGAGGAACTATACTCAATTTCGTTTCATCGTTGTCGCCTTACAACAGGACTAATGCAACTGGCATACGTGACATAAAATTTGTAAAACGAGAGTTTTTGCAGCCAATCGGCGAGTGATTTTTCTCACTACCAATTGCAAATGCGACGCGTGGACAGACATACGTGTCCCCGACACGATGCGAAAATATAATAATCGTGGTTGCGAGTGTCCGTTCACCATATGGAAGTAGAATTTTACCGACGCCGCTTCATTTCTCCTCCAAAGTTATTCCTTTCGACAAAAGCTGTTCGTCTTATCGTTTGTGTATTTTGTATTCGGAATAGATTGCATTTTAGCTGCTCGGGAGGATCGAACATAGTACATTGTTATTACCGCTGGTGTGTGATCAAAATTAGCTGTTGAAAATTTCTGATCCAGGTGTAAACGTGTTTTGTCTACTAAATCAGATTTAGATCGAAATGCATCGAAATGCATCGTTTTGTATGTTCGTGGCCGGGTTTATCGTGCTGTGGTCATCATCCTTTACAATCAGATATAAGGTAAAGTGAAATTTTTACTAGTGCAAGAGATATCGTTAAATATTTTTGTTCCGATGAAACTGATGGAAAACATCTTGATGCGTGTGTGTGACCCTCGCGAACATAAGACTTCCACCAAGACATACTTTTTTCCGTATGACCTCATTTTCTTGACGTTTCGTCCATCGAGAAATAAAAATGGGACATCTTGTATATGATAAGAGTATCATAATCACGGAACTGAATATCTAACGCGTACAGACTGATTAGATTTTAGTTTTGCGTTAATTCCATCAAATGTTCATAGGTATACGGGTTCGACGTACCTACACGCTATCGGCAATGCAAACTCCGCGGATTTGATATGGCATGTTTGGTACGACAATTTGTAACGATCACTTTTCTTGAAGAAGCTACCGAGACATATACCTTTGTCTCATTAGTTTGTTTAATAATTTGACTTGTAATGAAATATCGTTTTAACAGAGCTGCGATATGTCATGCGTCGAATTAAGATGCGGTCGGTTAAGGGCTGATGGGCATTTTATGGAGGTTGTAATAAAACCTCAGGGCGGCGTATTGAAGGGAACAAAATGCGCCGAAGGCAAAGTGAGTATGGTATATAACCCCATTGCACGAAATTTTGTTATTGTTGGAAAATCATCCATACGAGCTGTCAAGAATCGACACTGCGAAGCAGAGAAAATTATTTCGATTACGCGACTAAAGGGCGGAGTCTGGTCCAGCTGATCCAAAAAATCGATTTCTTTTTTGATTGCCTGAAAATCTTCTTATATATGCGGGGAATAAGCTCCCAATGTAGTAACATCTTATATAAAGAAAATTAAATTTACACGAGGATGAACTTCGACTTATAAAAAAATATTAATATATGACAAAGTTATTGCAAAATTAAAGTCGACTTCTTGAGTCAAATTATATTTTATGCCTGCCATTTTTTCAATCAACAATTTTTTCGCAACCCGTGGTGCATGCGCATTCCTACATTCCAACTATAATATAACCATCTTTTTTTAATATTGGAGTTTCGGATTCGCTATGGGTATATATCTAGATATTCAAGTCAAATTTTTTATATTGTTTTTTATTGTTCAAATTTACCTCTACACGTAACAGAAGTTTAGCGAACGCCAATAAATTTTATCTTTGCCATTTTAGACCCCCCACCCCTCACCCTGGAAGATTAATTATTTACGAAGCCCTGCATTCATGTTCCAGATCTGCATAAATCGACAGTGTATTCATCCATTCTTGGAATTCCCTAGATACATCGGTGATGACGAATACGATGAATGCAAGCCGGTAAGTCAACAGATACCTATATGAAGTTATAAGTAGAATAATGACGTTCCCATAAGGGATGCGTTACCCCTGCAATGTATTCGACGTAGTATGCAGATTTTGGATCATACCCTTGTAAGTCATGCGGTGTTGATGAAGCGCGGCTTGTCGACTGTCAATGAGTTTAAAAATTTTGTCGACGATCTAAAATTTTCACTATATACAACTATTTTAAACACTTTAATGTCTATACCTAATTGCTTTTTTAAATATGACGGAAGTTCTAACATTTTTTGCACATAAAGACAAAGTATGACATCGATATGTATAATATGCAACGTTTACAAAAAAACGTCGTTTCATATTCGTTTCATTTGCGTAGGCCCAACCAATAACAGTGACATATACTCGGGCAGAACAATGCCAACGGCGTGGATTCGATGGCGTTTGTGAGGTAACGTTATTTTTAACGATCCCTTTATCCCAAAAAATAAACGATCACTGGACCTGTGTTAATTAACTTGAATTTTCGGTATCGTCTTTTTAATAGGATTACTCTACTGAGTGCGACACTTTACACTGCGCCCGAAAAGACAATGACGATTTTTTCTATCAGAAAATAATACCTCGCTGGGGTGTCGAGATCGGAACGCACTGTGGCGAAAACAAAGTAAGTGTCGTATATCACATTCGATTTCATGTAATCTTCATATAGTCGAAAATTAATACACATGAGCTTCCAACAGCTAACATTGCCACACCATACATTTATATTCTAGATCTGCATCAATTTGAAGTGTGTCAATGTTGTCGGAGAGATGCCACTAGCTCTAGGCAGTGATGACATCCGTCGCTGTAAACAGGTACGGAATTCTTTGTAGAATATTGTACATGGGTTAATGACTGTTTCATAGCTCTCGCAGATGTATGTTTTGGCTTTGGACGAATTAAGTATATAAATTAAGTGGATTAGGATACGAGTATTTTGTACGGTTGGTATCGATTCCGATATTTCGTATCAGTGGTATATTTACGTCTAATATTATATTATAGGGTACTAAATACGAGATAATCGTAAGGTAGTGGTATCGTTACATCGTTTCCATTAGATTTCATTGAAAATTTGCAGAAACGTTCTTTAATGTCATATGTGTATGTGTGCAAAATTTCAGGGGTCTTTAACGACTCAAAAATCACGATATTGATTCTTGAAAATCGTCATTTTCCGGAATCTCCAATAAGAGAACAAATGTGAGAAAAAACGGGAATAAAATTTCAATCCTCCCCCAGCGATACGACTATCTTAAAACGTACATGGACCAATACGTATCGACACAGCTTATATCGCGAAAATACTTTGCATATTGTCTGTCAATAAATGGTTTCATGTTTACACGTATTGATTCCATAGGGGAAGGTATTACCGAGTGAACCAGTAAAGACGCGTCACGAGCAATGCGTACAACATGGCTTTGACGTTGCATGCAAAGTGAGGCTACTTAATTTCACGTTCATAATTATTAATGTGACTGTCGTTCGAAATCCTTTTAAGAAAGAAATGACTGACACGTTTTAGGACGAAGATCGAAGCCCCCACTTTACGTGCAGAACCATACGCTGCGGTTATAAAATCTTTTCTGGAATTTACATTGAGGAAGTCCGGAAAAGGCTACAAACGAACATGATACGCCCAGTAACCGGAACAAAGTGCGGTGAACTTCATGTGAGTATCGTATGTGTGACGTACCGTATGTTTCATCGATGCTGTTTTTCTGCATAGTACTTATCTATCGTGAGTTTACAAATCCCAAAAGGGCAATTGCCTCCTTATTAATTATGATCTTGCAAACGTAATCTAACATTTCCCAATACGTTAAGAGGCAGTGTAACTGACGACGAGCTACTTGCGCTTCGAAAACGGGATCCGTAAATTGTCCGGTACTGAGCAACCGATCGCCTTTAAATTTTGAGGGTACATAGAGAATTATGGCATAAAGTGCATGACAGTCTTATTTTTCCAAAGTTTTGGAAATTTTTTTTGCAGATTCAGTTACCACCGGAAAATTGTTTCCAAAGTTTTGTAAAAATAAGACTGTCATGCACTTTATGGCATAATTCTCTATGTATCCTCCAAATTTTAAGGCGATCGGTTGCTCAGCGCCGGACAATTTACGGATCCTGTTTTCGAAGCGCAAGTAGCTCGTCGCCAGTTACACTGCCTCTTAACCCGATGCATCAATGTTCCAGACTTGTCAAAAACAGAAGTGCCAGCCCACGACGCCGGCAGAAATGCCGACATACACTGGTAACGATATTTACCACGACTGCTATAAAACGAATCGGTACGACAGAACAACAATCGTTTAGTTATTTAGATGGATTCGAAATTTGTAAGTAATATTCGTTATGTTCGAAATCATGAGATGCATGATCGTCGACTGAAGTATCAAACGGCGAATGACAAACAAACATTTATTTATTAGGAATACACGTGCCAATTGAATGCACCCTAATATTGGAAGCTGGTAACCCGAAAGTTGCATCCTATAGTGACATTGCAATGAAACCATGCGGGTCTTAGATCCATACGTCATCTTCCGGGATAATTCTGACTGCGTTTTATCAATTATGTTATGATAATCATATTGTAAAAACAAATTCTTATCGATTACACGGACCTCCAAGTAATACGTTATTTTAGGAAACTGCTTGTTGTTGCCGAACCTCTGTATGATACTATTGGTATAAACTTTGAAAACCACGAAATAACTGTATCGTTGACAATAAAATAAAATGTCCCAAGCAAAAAAGGACACTTTGTCATCGATCTAGTCGACCATTTTTTAACTCCCGATCGTCCAAAGAGTAAAGGAGATGTGATCGGCGTTTCAGAGTCGATGGATGTTGGGGGCTCATCTCTTCATGCAGCGGATTTTTCATAAACGACACGAAACGACTGGTGGTAATATTGTACGGCAAGTTTATGAGTTTCAGTCATATCGGTTTCCGGTTATATATTCGCAAAGTTATTTGTTTCGGCGGCACCGAAATTATGTTTAAGTTTTCCGTGCTCGATTTAGACTAATAATCGATAGAGGAGTGAGCGTCGCTCGATACAAGCCGCTCGCCCCTCTGCAAAGCTCGGGCGCCTCGTGCCACGCCAGAACCGAGCTCGATCTCATGTTGAGACAGCTTTTGGAGTGACCACGCGCTTAACTTTTGTTTTTTTTTTCCTTTTTGATTTCTCTTCTTGTACTACGACCACGGCTCGACTCTTTCTATTCTTAACCATCGCTGTATTTTCGATAAGTTAAACGCTCAACGATATTCGCGAATCGCCCGATTAGGAGTAGCAGCTCTCTGTCACGAGCAGCTCTGTATTTAACCGTGTAAGATATGCTTCGACGGCTCTTGCATTCGCGCTAAGTAACGACCATCGTTAGAACACGGATACTTAACACTAGAAGACTCGCCATTTTGTACATCGACGTTCGCTCAGACTCTGTTCCCTCATCCTTTATCCGCGCGGTGAGAGGACTGCTCTGCTGCGTTTGTAATAACTGACTATTCTTCTACGCGTCGGTTCGGTGATAGGAATCATTCTCATGCGAATTATTAGTGTGAACACAAGTCGACCGTATTTTACTCTCGTTTGGATCATCGAGTACGTGTTACGCGCCCAGCTCTTGTATAAAGAAACGTTGTCCGGCTCTATACGTTCGTTGCTCTGCGTTGCTATTAGCCGGCTCTTTGTTTTGTTGTAAAGTGACGCTGTAAATGCTAAGTGCTCGCTGTGGACGATTTATTATTTTTCCTCGCTCTCCTTTATCCGCTAACCAGGTCCTCGCTCAATCATGGTTCCTTCGGAGCACGAGAGGCGGATCAAGGATGACGTATTGAGATGAGAAAGACTGATGAAACGACGGTTAGTCGAAAATTTCTAGATTCACATTTCTAGATTGTTTTCGATGCTATGAAAATTGTCACTTGACAAAGTACAATTACAGTGGGTAGGGTGTTATTGATCTCCTAGTTTTATGATTTAACAATGAAACCCATTATAGCTGTATACCTCAAGTAGTACGAAACACATCCAAAATTGGGGTCGCCAGTAGTTTTGAGAGAAAGGCGTTAAAAGCCATTTTTCAAATGCTGTTTCCATGTTGAATACAGTTTTTTCTCGCCCGGGTGTTCACGCGCACTGCGAGATAAGAATCGAAGTTCCAGCTTATTCGAACGTATAAACTATTTTTGGTTTCCCGACAAAGTTAACATTCAAGGAGTACGGATGAGTCACACGAGAAGCATCGAGGAACTACACTTAATTTCGTTTCATTGGTTTCGCCTTACAATCAGACCAATGCAACTGGTATACGCGCAATAAAATTTGTAAAACGAGATTTCTCGCAGCCAATCGACGACCGAATTTTCTCACTACCAAAGGCAAATGCGATGCGTCGATAGACATACGTGTCCTCGACACGATGCAAAGATATAATAATCGTGGATGCGATTGTTCGTTCACCATATGGAAGTCGAATGCTTACGAAACCGCATCATTTTTTCCGCAAAGTTATTCTTTTTGACAAAAACTGTTCGTACCCTCGCCTGTGTATTTTGGATTCGGAACAAATTGCATTTTAGCTGCTCGGGACGATCGAATATAGTACATTGTTATTACTGCTGGTGTGTGATCAAAATTAGCTGTTGACAATTTCTGATCCAGGTGTAAACGTGTTTTGTCAACAAAATCAGATTTAGATCAAAATGAATCGAAATGTATCGTTTTGTATGTTTGTGATCGCGTTTATCGTGTTGTGCTCATCGTCGTTTACAAGCAGATATAAGGTAATATGAAATTTCTATTAGTGCGAGACATATCGTTGAATATTTCTGTTCCGATGAAACTGATGGAAAACATCTTGATTTAAGCATCCTGTGTATGTCCCTCGCGAACATAAGACATATTTTTCCACTAAGACATATTTTTTTCGCACGACCTCATTTTCTTGACTTTTCTTCCATTGATAAATAAAAATGGAACATCTTGTAGATGGCAAGAATATCATAATCACGGAACTGAATATCTAACGCGTAGAGACTGATTAGATTTTAGTTTTACGTTAATTCCATCAAATGTTCATAGGTACACGGGTTCGACGTACCTACACGCTATCAGCAATGCAAACTCCGCGGATTTGATATGGCATGTTTGGTACGATAATTTGTAACGATCACTTTTCTTGAAGAAGCTACCGAGACATATACCTTTGTCTCATTAGTTTGTTTAATAATTTGACTTGTAATGGAATATCGTTTTAACAGAGCTGCGATATGTCATGCGTCGAATTAAGATGCGGTCGGTTAAGGGCTGATGGGCATTATATGGAGGTTGTAATAATACCTCATAGAGGCGTATTGAAAGGAACAAAATGCGGCGAAGGCAAAGTGAGTATGGTATATAACCCTATTTCACGAAATTTGGTTATTGTTGGAAAAGTTGAGCTAAAAAAATCGATATTTTTTGTTTGCTTAAAAATCTTCGGATACATGTGGGAAATACCCTCCCAATGTTATAACATCTGATTCAACCTAGAAACATAGTTATGAGCGGTAGGCACTAAGCAGGTTCATTTCAAGTTTAAATTAAAGAACATTAAATTTACACGAAGATGAACCTTGACTTGTGAAAAAATATTAATATATGAGAAAGTTATTGCAAAATTAAAGTCGATTACTTGAGTTAAATTACATTCTATGCCCGCCATTTTTGCAATCAACAATTTTTTCGCAACCCGTGGTCCATGCGTATTCCTACATTCCTACTATAACATAACCATCTTTTTTTAGTATTCCTGTTTCGGATTCACTATGGGTATATATCTAGCTATTCCAGTCAAATTTTTCATTTTATTTTTTATTATTCACATTTACCTCTACATGTAACAGAAGTTTAGCGAACGCCAATAAATTTTACCTTTGCCATTTTAGACCCCCCCCCCCGCCGTGGCAGATTGATTATTTACGAAGCCCTGCATTCATGTTCCAGATGTGCATAAATCGAAAGTGTGTTCATCCAGTCGTGGAGTTCCCTAGATATATCGGCAATGACGAATACGATGAATGCAAGCCGGTAAGTCAACCGATACCTATATAAAGTTATAAGTAGAATAATGACGTTCCCATAAGGGACGCATTACCCCAGCAATAGATTCGACATAGTATGCAGATTTTGGATCATGCCCTTGTAAGTCATGCGGTGTTGAGGTAGCGCGGCTTGTCGACTGTCAATGAGTTTAAAAATTTTGTCGACGATCTAAAATTTTCACTACATACAACTATTTTAGACACTTTGATGTCTATACCTAATCGCTTTTTTAAATAGGACGTAAGGAAGTTCTTAACACGTTCACGCCGGGGCCGATTTTCATTGGTTTTGCTGTGAGGCGGCGCTTAAATTAATGCAATCTAATGCGGGCCACCGGTGGCCCACGCCGCCCTGTGAGACAGTCTAGCGTGACCCACCGGTGGGTCACGCTAGACTGTCACGCGGGCGTGAACGTGTTAAATTTGCTGCACATAAAGACAAAGTATCACATTGCTATATTTACTTTCCAGCGTTAAAAAAACAACGTAGTTTCAGCATTGCTTTATTTCCGTAGGCACAACCAATAGACGTGACATATACTCGGTCATCACAATGCCGACGGCATGGACTCGATGGTGTTTGTGAGGTAATATTACTTTTAACTACCACTTTAATCGCAAAAAATAATCGATCGCTCGACCTGGGTTCATTACCTTGGATTTTTGGAATTGTCTTTTCAACAGGGTCACTCTACTGCCTGCGCCGTTTTACACTGCGCCCGAAAAGACAATAACCGTTATTACTCTCAGACAATAATACCTCGCTGGGGTGTCGAGATCGGAACGCATTGCGGCGAAAACAAAGTAAGAGTCCTATATCACATACGATTTCATGAAATCTTCACATAGACGAAAATTAATGCACATGGGCTTCGAACACCTAACATTGCCATGATCGTCGATCATGGAGCATTGAAATGTTACATTGACCCTGCATTCATCAAAGTCAGCAATTTTCTTTTTCTGGTGCCTGGGGGGGGGGGCTTAAGTCCAAGTTTGTGGGGTTGTAACCCTTGAGGAAAATCCGCTATCTTGAAAAAAAGGGGCGAAATAATTTTTGCAAAATAACTATGAAACTATCCACCACGCTAGAAAATCATTATGTCATTTTTTGGAGGAAATGAAATTCACTACAAATTTGTTCTCTTGACTTTTTGTCGTAAAATCAAAAATACCAAAGTTATTAACATACAACGACAAAAAATTACGGAGTAATTTCCTTTAAGTCGCTCTAATTTTTTGTTTTTGCATTTTTCAGAAAAATATGTTAATGCCTTTCGATAGAATACCTTCTGACGAATAAATTTCAATATAAATGTGTCAACTTTTGTTTATTTATAAACATTTAACAGTGCTGCAAATGTAAGTGTCGGAGTACTTGAAAATAGACTTCAAAATTGAATGATTAAACGAACTTATCTGTAAGTGAAGTTCTATTATAATTGTATTTCGCGCCTCTTCCTCGAGATCAAATTGTACCTGTTTAACGTTGGTAACGACTTTTTCTTTTTTTTTTTTTAATATGAAGCGAAATATTTCTATAGCTTCTTTATTAATTTCGAACGAGAGTGATCAGTCACATAGAAGGGCTATTGCCCCACAACATGAATCAATCAAGTAATCAGTTTGAGTTCAACACCGTTAACGCAAATTCTCTTCTATCAGATAACATTTCTCTCTCGTAAAACTTAGCAAAGACTCGGGATTTCTCTGTCGAACCGGCAGTTCTCCTAATACAATCCAAACTAACTCCGCCTTTTTCTCGCTGTTGAGGTCACCGCGTGCCTAGTGCTGTAGGCCTTAAAATAGCTTATATCTATGCAACTCTCTCGCAATGTCTCTTTTATCCAGCGGTTTAGTAAACTCTGGAATCTATGCCCAGCTCAGGGCCATATAAAAGAGCGATAACTGAACGAAAACTATTTAACGATCCGTATGATGCCCCGTCTTCATATTCCTGCGAAAGAAATTCCAGGATCTGCTCGATCGAGTTCCTCAACGGATGTGTTTTCCATTCACGGTTAAAATTCTACCATTTTTTCAGCGCTGTCTCATATTGCTTCGGCGAGGACCCACACAGCGACGCCATCAATATCTCTAAGCTTCGTTCCGGTACTGAACGAATCCTCAGTGCTTGTAGGATAAGATTCCTGCCACCAGGGTAAGATTCTTCCACAGTGGATGCGGTCCCCTGTTTAATGAAATTTGCAAAGAAATGACGCATAATCGTTCATTTTTATGTCTATTTTTGAGTAACCCGACACTTACCTTTGCAGCACGGTAAAATATTTATAAATAAACAAAAGTTGAGCATTTATATTGAAATTTGTTGGTCAGAAGGTCTTTTATCGAAATGCATTGAACATATGTTTCTATAAAATGAAAAGTAAAAAAGTTAGAGCGACTTAAAAGAAATTACTCCTTCACTTTTTATCGTTATTTGTTAATAACTTCGGTATTTTTGATTTTACGATAACAAGTCAAGAGAGAAAATTTGTAGAGAATTTCATTTCCTACAAAAAACGACTTCATAATTTTCTTGCGCGGTGGGTAGTTTCATTGTTATAATGCAAAAACTGGTTTACCCCTTTGTCAAGATGGCGCGTTTTGCCAAAGCGTTACAACCCCACAAACTTGAACTAAACCATCCGATACCATCCCCTATACATAAAAAAAATTGCTGACTTTGATAAATGCAGGGTTATGCCTTATTTTTGTAACACTTCAATGAACTAACATTTATATTCTAGATCTGCATAAATCAGAAGTGTGTCGATGTCGTCGGAGAGATGCCAGTAGCTCTAGGCGGTGATAACATCCATAAGTGCATGCAGGTACGGAACTCTTTGTAGAATATTGTACATGGGTTAACAACTGTTTCATCGCTCACGTAGATGTATGGCTTTGGACCAATTAAGTATGTAATTGGTCGAAATGCCATATGTATATGTGTGTAAAATTTCAGGGTCCGCTATGGGCTCAAAAATCACGATATTTATTCTTGAATCGCCATTTTTCGTAATGTCCCATAAGAGCCCGAATGTGAGAAAAAACGGGAATAAAATTTCAATCCTCTCCTCAGTGACATAACTATCTTAAAACGTACATTGATTAATACGTACCGACACAGCTTATATCGCGAAAATACTTTGTTTGCACATTGTCTGTCAAAAAATTGTTTTATGTTTAAATGTATTGATTCCATAGTCCAGGGTAGTACCGGGTGAACCAGTAATGACGCGTCACGAGCAATGCGTAGAACATGGCTTTGACGTTGCATGCAAAGTGAGGCTACTTACAAATGTTAATAATTATTAATGTGGCTTTCGTTCGAAATCCTTTTAAGAAACATATGACTTTTACACGTTTTAGGACGTAGATCGCAGTCCCCACGCTACGTGCACCAGCTTACGCTGCGGTTATAAAATCTTTCCTGGAATTTACTTTGAACAAACCCCATTAATGTCAGGATCGAACAGAATATTCCCGCCGACTGGAACAAAGTGCGGTGAACTTCATGTGAGTATCGTATGTGTGACGTATCGTATGTTTCATCGATGCTTTTTTTCTTCATAGTACTTATCTATTGTGAGTTTACAAATCCTAAAAGGACGATTGCGTCCTTTATGATTTTGCAAACGTCATCGCAAATAAGTTAACGCGATGCATGAATGTTCTAGACTTGTCAAAAACGGAAGTGCAAGGCCACGACGCCGGCAGAAATGCCGACATACACCGGTAACGAGATTTACCACGACTGCTATAGACCGAACCCGTTCGACAGAGAAATAATCCCGACTAGTTAGTTAGATGTGATCGGCATTTGTAAGTAATATTCGTTATGTTGCAAATTATGAGATGCGCGCCTTATAAGACGACGAATGAATAACCAACATAAATTTATTAGGAATACACGTATCGATGGAAAGGAACCGAATATTCGAAGCTCGTCAGCCTAAAGTCACATTCTATAATCACATCGCAACGTCAACGAAACCTTGCGGGTCTAAAATCCGTTCATCGTCTTCGGGGATAATTGTGACTTTGCGTTTTATCAATTATGTTATGATAATCATTATTGTAAAAACAAGTACTGATTGATTACACGGACCTCCAAATATGTTATTTGATGAAATCTTTTGCTATTGCGAAACCTCTGTATGATGATATTAGTGTAAGTGTTAAAGACAACAATATATCTGTATAGTTGACAATAAAATAAAATGTCCCGAGAAAAGAAGGACACTTGTCATCGATCTAATCGACCATTTTTTAACTCCCGAATCGTCCAAAGAGTAAAGGCGATGCGATCGGCGTTTCAGAGCCGATCAGATGTTGGGGGCCGATCTCCTGATGCAGAGAATTTCTTATAAACGACACGAAATGACTGGATGTAATTTTGTACGGTGAGTTTATGGGTTTGAGTGAGGTTCACGTTTCAGTAAGGTTCGTTCGCAGAAAGAGACGCGGGTCGAGAACGATGTATTGAGATGAGAAGAGTTGATGAAACGACGGTTAGTTGTGGAGTGTTTTTCAATAAATAATCGAAATTTCTATATTGTTTTCCGTGCTATTAAAATTTAAACTTGAAAAATTACAATTACAGTGAGTAGGTTGTTAGTGATCTTTCATTTTTATGATTTAAAAGTGAAGCCATTATAGCTGTATACCTGAAATAGTATGAAACAAATCCAAAATTAGGACTGAGTAATTTTGAGAGAAAGGCGTTGAAAGTAATTTTTCAAATGCTGTTTAGATTTCGAGTAGGTACAATTGCAAAACAATGTATTTTATAAACGAGTGCGCTTTTTGCTCGCTCGTGTTTTATCGTGCACTGCGAGATAAAAGTTTAAATACTAGTTTGGTCGAACGTATGAACTATTTTTCGTTTCCCGACAAAGTTAACATTCAAGGATGAGTCACACGGCAAACCTCGTGGAACTATACTTAATTTCCTTTCATTGGTGTCGCCTTACAACAGGACTAAGGCAACTGGCATACGCGAAATAAAAATTGTAAAACGAGATTTTTTGCAGCCAATCGGCGAGTGATTTTTCTCACTACCAATTGTAAATGCGACGCGTGGACAGACATACGTGTCCCCGACACGATGCAAAAATATAATAATCGTGGTTGCGAGTGCCCGTTCACCATATGGAAGTAGAATTTTACCGACGCCACTTCATTTCTTTTCCAAAGTTATTCCTTTCGACAAAAGCTGTTCGTCTTATCGTTTGTGTATTTTGTATCCGGAATAGATTGCATTTTAGCTGCTCGGGAGGATCGAACATAGTACATTGGTATTACTGCTGGTGTGTGATCAAAACTAGCTGTTGAAAATTTCTGATCCAGGTGTAAACGTGTTTTGTCTACTAAATCAGATTTAGATCAAAATGGATCGAAATATATCGTTTTGTACGTTTGTGATCGCGTTTATCGTGTTGTGCTCATCGTCGTTTACAAGCAGATATAAGGTAATATGAAATTTCTATTAGTGCGAGACATATCGTTGAATATATCTGTTCCGATGAAACTGATGGAAAACATCTTGATTTAAGCATTCTGTGTATGTCCCTCGCGAACATAAGACTTCCACCAAGACATATTTTTTTCGCACGACCCCATTTTCTTGACTTTTCTTCCATCGATAAATAAAAATGGGACAACTTGCAGATGACAAGAATATCATAATCACGGAACTGAATATCAACGCGTAGAGACTGATTAGATTTTAGTTTTGCGTTAATTCCATCAAATGTTCCTAGGTACAAGGGTTCGAGGTACCTACACGCTATCAGCAATGCAAACTCCGCGGATTCGATATGGCATGTTTGGTACGATAATTTGTAACGATCACTTTTCTTGAAGAAGCTACCGAGACATATACCTTTGTCTCATTAGTTTGTTTAATAATTTGACTTGTAATGAAATATCGTTTAAACAGAGCTGCGATATGTCATGCGTCGAATTAAGATGCGGTCGGTTACGGGCTGATGGGCATTTTACGGAGATTGCAATAATACCTCAGGGAGGCGTATTGAAAGGAACAAAATGCGACGAAGGCAAAGTGAGTATGGTATATGATATATAGTCCTATTTCACGAAATTTTGTTATTGTTGGAAAAGTTGATCTAAAAAATCGATATTTTTTGCTTGCTTAAAAATCGTCGGGTACATGGGGGAAATACCCTCCCAATATTATAACATCTGATTCGACCTAGAAACATAGTTATGAGCGGTAGGCACCAAGCAGGTTCATTTCAAGTTTAAATTGAAGAACAGTAAATTTACACGAAGACGAACCTTGACTTGTGAAAACATAATAATATATGACAAAATTATTGTAAAATTCAAGTCGATTACTTGAGTTAAATTACATTCTATGCCCGCCATTTTTGCACTCAACAATTTTTTCGCAACCCGTGGTTCATGCGTATTCCTACATTCCTACTATAACATAACCATCTTTTTTTAGTATTCATGTTTCGGATTCACGATGGGTATATATCTAGCTATTCCAGTCAAATTTGTCATTTTATTTTTTATTATTCATATTTACCTCTACACGTAACAGAAGTTTAGCGAACGCAAATAAATTTAATCTTTGCCATTTTAGATCCCCCCGACCCCCGTGGTGGATTAATTATTTACGAATCCCTGCATTTATGTTCCAGATATGCATAAATCGACAGTGTGTTCATCCAGTCTTGGAGTTCCCTAGATACATCGGTAATGACGAATACGATGAATGCAAGCCGGTAAGTCAACCGATATCTATATGAAGTTATAAGTAGAATAATGACGTTCCCATAAGGGAAGCGTTACCCGAGCAATGCATTCGACATAGTATGCAGATTTTGGATCATGCCCGTATAAGTCATGCGGTGTTGAGGTGGTGCGGCTAGTCGACTGTCAATGACTTTAAACATTCTGTCGACGTTCTAAAATTTTCATTATATATAACGATTTTAGACACTTTGATGTCTATACCTAATCGCTTTTTTAAATACGACGCAAGGAAGTTCTTACATTTTCTCCACATAAAGACAAAAGTATCACATCGATATATTTAATATCCAGCGTTTATAAAGAAAAACGTAGTTTCAGAATTGATTTATTTCTGTAGGCACAACCAATAACAGTGACATATACTCGGTCATCACAATGCCAACGGCATGGACTCGATGGTGTTTGTGAGGTAATATTACTTTTAACTACCACTTTAATCCGAAAAAATAATCGATCGCTGGACCTGTGTTAATTAACTTGGATTTTCGAAATCGTCTTTTCAACAGGGTTACTCTACTGCCTGCAGCGTTTTACACTGCGCCAGAAAACACAATAACCGTTATTACTCTCAGAAAATAATGCCTCGCTGGGGTGTCGAGATCGGAACGGATTGTGGCGAAAACAAAGTAAGAGTCGTATATCACATGCTATTTCATGAAATCTTCACATAGTCGAAAATTAATGCACATGGGCTTAGAACGCCTAACATTGCCATGCCATACGTAGTTCATTGAAATGTTACATTGACCCTGCATTTACCAATGTCAGAAATTTTCTTTTTCTCGTGCATGGGGAGGGGGGGGGGGGCCGAAAAGATTAAGTCCAAGTTTTTGGGGTTGTAACCCTTGAGGAAAATCCGCTATCTAGAAAAAAGGGGTGAAATAATTTTTGCAAAATAACTATCAAACTATCCACCGCGCAAGAAAATGTTACGTCGTTTTTTGGAGGAAATGAAATTCTTTACAAATTTGTTCTCTTGACTTTTTGTCGTAAAATCAAAAATACCAAAGTTATTAACAAACAACGACAAAAAATTAAGGAGTAATTTCCTTTAAGTCGCTCTAATTTTTTGTTTTGGCATTTTCTATCGAATAAATTTCAATATAAATATGTTAACTTTTGTTTATTTATAAATATTTTACAGTTCTGCAAATGCAAGTATCGGAGTACTCGAAAATAGACATCGTTATTTGTTAATAACTTTGGTATTTTTGATTTTACGACAACAAGTCAAGAGAGCAAATTCGTAGAGAATTTCATTTCCTACAAAAAAAATGACTTAATAACTTTCGTGTGCGGTGGGTAGTTTCATTGTTATAATGCAAATCTGGTTTATCCCTATTTCAAGATGGCGCGTTTTCCTAAAGGGTTACAACCCCACAAACTTGGACTTAAGCATCCTATACCATCCCCTATGCATCAAAAAAAATTGCTGACTTTGATAAATGCAGGATTAGGCCTCATTTTTGTAACACTTCAATGAACTAAGATTTATATTCTAGATCTGCATAAATCAGAAGTGTGTCGATGTTGTCGGAGAGATGCCAACAGCTCTAGGCGGTGATAACATCCATAACTGCATGCAGGTACGGAACTCTTTGTAGAATATAGTACATAGGTTAATGATTGTTTCATTGTTCGGATGATGCCACAAGAACGCATAGTACCACATAGCTCACGCGGATGTATGTTTTGGTGTTGGACCAATTAAGTATGTAAATTAAGTGGATCAGGACACGAGTATTTTGTACGGTTGATATAAATTCCGATATTTCTCATCGGTGGTATATTTATGTGTAATATTATATTATAGGGTACTAGACAGACGAGATAGTCTTAAGGTAGTCGTATACTTACATCGTTACCGTTAGATTTCACTGAACATTTGCGGAAACGTCTTTTGATGTCATACGTATGTGTGTAAAATTTCAGGGGCCGCTATCGGTTCAAAAATCACGATATATATTCTTGAAAATCGCCATTTATCGCAATGTCCCATAAGAGCGCGAATGTGAGAAAAAACGGGAATAAAATTTCAATCCCCCTCTCCAGCGATATGACTATCTTAAAATGTACACGGATCAATACGTATCGACACAGTTTATATCGCGAAAATACTTTGTTTACACATTGTCCGTCAGAAAAATTGTTTCATGTTTAAATATATCTATTCCATAGGTCAGGCCATTACTGAATCAAGCAGTTAAGACGCGTCACGAGCAATGCTTAGCTCATGGCTTTGACGTTGCATGCACAGTGAGGCTACTTACCAATGTTCATAATTATTAATGTGACTTTCGTTCGAAATCCCTTTAAGAAAGATATGACTTTGACACGTTTTAGGATGAACATCGAACTCCCGACGCTAAGTGCAGACTCTTACGCTGCGGTTATAAAATGTTGCCTGGAGTTTACTTTGAGCCTGCCCAATTAATGTCAGGAGCGAACAAAGTATACCCGGCGACTGGGACAACGTGCGGTGAATTTCATGTGAGTATGGTATGTGTGACGTACCGTATGTTTCATCGATGTTTTTATTCTGCATAGTACTTATCTATCGTGAGTTTACAAATCCCAAAAGGGCGATTGCCTCCTTTATGATTTTGCAAACGTAATCGCAAATAAGTTAACGCGATTCATCAATGTTCTAGACTTGTCAAAAACTGAAGTGCAAGGCCACGACGCCGGCAGAAATGCCGACATACACCGGTAACGAGATTTACCGCGACTGCTATAGAACGAATAAGCACGACAGACCAATAATCCCGTCTAGTTAGTTAGATGTGTTCGACATTTGTAAGTAATATTCGTTATGTTGCAAATGATGAGACGCGTGACTTTTAAGACGGCGAATGGATAACCAACATAAACTTATTAAGAATACACGTACCGAGGGAAGGGAACAGAATATTCGAAGCTCGTCAGCCTAAAGTCACGTTCTATAATCACATCGCAACGTCAACGAAACCTTGCGGGTCTAAAATCCATCCATCGTCTTCGGGGATAATTGTGACTTTGCGTTTTATCAATTATGTTATGATAATCACTATTGGAAAAACAAGTACTTATTGATTACACGGACCTCCAAATATGTTATTTGATGAAATTCTTTGCTATTGCCAAACCTCTGTATGATGATATTAGTGTAAGTGTTAAAGACAACAATATATCTGTATAGTTGACAATAAAATAAAATGTCCCGAGAAAAGGACACTTGTCATCGATCTAATCGGCCATTTTTTAACTCCCGATCGTCCAAAGAGTAAAGGAGATGTGATCGGCGTTTCACAGTCGATGGATGTTGGGGGCCCATCTCTTGATGCAGCGGATTTTTCATAAACGACACGAAACGACTGGTGGTAATATTGTACGGCAAGTTTATGAGTTTCAGTCATATCGGTTTCCGGCTATATATTCGCAAGGTTATTTGTTTTGGCGGCACCGAAATTATGTTTAAGTTTTCCGCGTTCGATTTAGACTAATAATCGATAGAGGAGTGAGCGTCGCTCGATACAAGCCGCTGCCCCTCTGCGAAGCTCGGGCGCCTCGTGCCACGCCGGAACTGAGCTCGATCTCATGCTGAGACAGATTTTGGAGTGGCCACGCGCTTAACTTTTCTTTTTTTTCCTTTTTGATTTCTCTTCTTGTACTACGACCACGGCTCGACTCTTTCTATTCTTAACCATCGCTGTATTTTCGATAAGTTAAACGCTCAACGATATTCGCGAATCGCCCGATTAGGAGTAGCAGCTCTCTGTCACGAGCAGCTCTGTATTTAACCGTGTAAGATATGCTTCGACGGCTCTTGCATTCGCGCTAAGTAACGACCATCGTTAGAACACGGATACTTAACAGTAGAAGACTCGCCATTTTGTACATCGACGTTCGCTCAGACTCTGTTCCCTCATCCTTTATCCGCGCGGTGAGAGGACTGCTCTGCTGCGTTTGTAATAACTGACTATACTTCTACGCGTCGGTTCGGTGATAGGAATCATTCTCATGCGAATTATTAGTGTGAACACAAGTCGACCGTATTTTACTCTCGTTTGGATCATCGAGTACGTGTTACGCGCTCAGCTCTTGTATAAAGAAACGTTGTCCGGCTCTATACGTTCGTTGCTCTGCGTTGCTATTAGCCGACTCTTTGTTTTGTTGTAAAGTGACGCTGTAAATGCTAAGTGCTCGCTGTGGACGAGTTATTATTTTTCCTCGCTCTCCTTTATCCGCTAACCAGGTCCTCGCTCAATCATGGTTCCTTCGGAGTACGAGAGGCGGATCAAGGACGACGTATTGAGATGAGAAAAGTTAATGAAACGACGGTTAGTCGAAAATTTCTAGATTCACATTTCTAGATTGTTTTCGATGCTATGAAAATTGTCACTTGACAAAGTACAATTACAGTGGGTAGGGTGTTAGTGATCTCCTAGTTTTATGATTTAACAATGAAACCCATTATAGCTGTATACCTCAAGTAGTACGAAACACATCCAAAATTGGGGTCGCCAGTAGTTTTGAGAGAAAGGCGTTAAAAGCCATTTTTCAAATGCTGTTTCCATGTTGAATACAGTTTTTTCTCGCTCGGGTGTTCACGCGCACTGCGAGATAAGAATCGAAGTTCCAGCTTATTCGAACGTATAAACTATTTTTGGTTTCCCGACAAAGTTAACATTCAAGGAGTACGGATGAGTCACACGAGAAGCCTCGAGGAACTACACTTAATTTCGTTTCATTGGTTTCGCCTTACAATCAGACCAATGCAACTGGTATACGCGCAATAAAATTTGTAAAACGAGATTTCTCGCAGCCAATCGACGACCGATTTTTCTCACTACCAAAGGCAAATGCGACGCGTAGACAGACATACGTGTCCCCGACACGATGCGAAAATATAATAATCGTGGATGCGATTGTTCGTTCACCATATGGAAGTCGAATGCTTACGAAACCGCATCATTTTTTCCGCAAAGTTATTCTTTTTGACAAAAACTGTTCGTCCCCTCGCCTGTGTATTTTGGATTCGGAATAAATTGCAATTTAGCTGCTCGGGACGATCGAATATAGTACATTGTTATTACTGCTGGTCTGTGAACAAAATTAGCTGTTGAGAACTTCTGATCTTGGTGTAAACGTGTTTTTGCCTACTAAATCAGATTTAGATCAAAATGGATCGAAATATATCATTTTGTACGTTTGTGATCGCGTTTATCGTGTTGTGCTCTTCGTCGTTTACAAGCAGATATAAGGTAATATGAAATTTCTATTAGTGCGAGACATATCGTTGAATATTTCTGTTCCGATGAAACTGATGGAAAACATCTTGATTTAAGCATCTTGTGTATGTCCCTCGCGAACATAAGACATATTTTTCCACCAAGACATATTTTTTTCGCACGACCTCATTTTCTTGACTTTTCTTCCATTGATAAATAAAAATGGAACATCTTGTAGATGGCAAGAATATCATAATCACGGAACTGAATATCTAACGCGTAGAGACTGATTAGATTTCAGTTTTGCGTTAATTCCATCAAATGTTCATAGGTACACGGGTTCGACGTACCTACACGCTATCAGCAATGCAAACTCCGCGGATTTGATATGGCATGTTTGGTACGATAATTTGTAACCATCACTTTTCTTGAAGAAGCTACCGAGACATATACCTTTGTCTCATTAGTTTGTTTAATAATTTGACTTGTAATGAAATATCGTTTAAACAGAGCTGCGATATGTCATGCGTCGAATTAAGATGCGGTCGGTTAAGGGCTGATGGACATTTTATGGAGATTGCAATAATACCTCAGGGAGGCGTATTGAAAGGAACAAAATGCGGCGAAGGCAAAGTGAGTATGGTATATAACGCTATTTCAAGAAATTTTGTTAGATATTCAAGTCAAATTTTACATTTTATTTTTTATTATTCAAATTTACCTCTACATGTAATAGAAATTTAGCGAACGCCAGTAAATTTTATCTTTGCCATTTTAGACCCCCCCCCCGCCTCCGTGGAGGATTAATTATTTACGAAGCCCTCCATTCATGTTCCAGATGTGCATAAATCGACAGTGTGTTCATCCAGTCTTTGAGTTCCCTAGATACATCGGTAATGACGAATACGATGAATGCAAGCCGGTAAGTCAACCGATACCTATATGAAGTTATAAGTAGAATAATGACGTTCCCATAAGGGATGCGTTACCCGAGCAATGCATTCGGCATAGCATGCAGATTTTGGATCATGCCCGTATAAGTCATGCGGTGTTGAGACGGCGCAACTATTTTAGACACTTTGATGTCTATAACTAATCGCTTTTTTAAATAGGACGCAAGGAAGTTCTTAAATTTGCTGCACATAAAGACAAAGTATCACATCGATATATATAATATCCAACGTGTATAAAAAAAAACGTAGTTTCAGAATTGCTTTATTTCCGTAGGCACAACCAATAACAGTGACATATACTCGGACAGAACAATGCCAACGGCGCGGATTCGATGGTGTTTGTGAGGTAATATTACTTTTAACTACCACTTTAATCCCAAAAAATAATCGATCGCTGGCCCTGTGTTCATTAACTTGGATTTTCGGAATTGTCTTTTCAACAGGGTCACTCTACTTCCTGCACCGTTTTACACTGCGCCCGAAAAGTCAATAACAGTTATTACTCGGACAGTCAGAGAATAATACCTCGCCGGGGTGTCGAGATCGGAACGCATTGTGACGAAAACAAAGTAAGAGTCGTATATCACATACTATTTCATGAAATCTTCACATAGTCGAAAATTAATGCACATGGGCTTAGAACACCTAACATTGCCATGCGATACATAGTTCATTGAAATGTTACATTGACCCTGCATTTATCAAAGTCAGCAATTTTCATTTTATGGTGCTGGGGGGGGGGGGGGGGGGGGGGGGGTGAAGAGGTTAAGTCCAAGTTTGTGGGGTTGTAACCCTTGAGGAAAATCCGCTATCTTGAAAAAAGGGGTGAAATCATTTTTGCAAAATAACTATGAAACTATCCACCGCGCAAGAAAATTATTACGTCGTTTTTTTGGAGGAAATGAAATTCTTTACAAATTTGTTCTATTGACTTTTGTCGTAAAATCAGAAATACCAAAGTTATTAACAAACAATGACAAAAAATTAAGGGGTAACTTCCTTTAAGTCACTCTAATTTTTTGTTGTTGCATTTTTCAGAAAAAAATGTTCAATGCCCTTCGATAGAATACCGTCTCGCGAATAAATTTCAATACAAATGTGTCAACTTTTGTTTATTTATAAATATTTTACAGTGCTGCAAAGGTAAGTGTCGGAGTACTCGAAAATAGACATCGTTATTTGTTAATAACTTTGGTATTTTTGACTTTACGATAACAAGTCAAGAGAGAAAATTCGTAGAGAATTTCATTTCCTACAACAAAACGACTTAATAATTTTCTTGCGCGGTGGGTAGTTTCATTTGTATAATGCAAAAACTGGTTTATCCCTTTTTCAAGATGTCGCATTTTCCTAAAGGGTTACAACCCCACAAACTTGGACTTAAGCAGCTTATACCATCCCCTATGCATAAAAAAAAATTGCTGACTTTGATAAATGCAGGGTTAGGCGTTATTTTTATAACACTTCAATGAACTAACATTTATATTCTAGATCTGCATAAATGACAAGTGTGTCAATGTCGTCGGAGAGATGCCAGTAGCTATGGGCGGTGATAACATCTATAAATGCAGGCGGGTACGGAACTCTTTGTAGAATATAGTACATAGGTTAATGATTGTTTCATAGCTCGGATGATGCCACAATAACGCATAATACCACATAGCTCACGCGGATGTATGTTTTGGTTTTGGACCAATTAAGTATGTAAATTAAGTGGATTAGGACACGAGTATTTTGTACAGTTGATATAAATTCCGATATTTCTCATCGGTGGTATATTTATGTGTAATATTATATTATAGGGTACTAGACAGACGAGATAGTCTTAAGGTAGTCGTATACTTACATCGATACCGTTAGATTTCACTGAAAATTTGCAGAAACGTCCTTTGATGTCATACGTATAGTGAGTCAAAAAAGTATTTATACACCTAGTCTTTTACCCATAACTTGAATTAAACGAATGCCAGGTGAATAAAATTTGAGAAGTCAAGAATTGAGAAGTCAAAAAATTATTTGTACAATTAGATCTATCTTGTTAGGCCATGGAACAAAGTATTTCATGAACACGTAGCGTTCTCAAATGTAAACAAATATTTGTTTACGTTGTAGTTTTAGTCTCTTATTCGATTAGTACTTATTCAAACTTCTTAGAGTAAACATGGCAAATAAGAAAAGTGAAATATCCATGTTCCTACGAGATCGCGTTATTTCCCTTCGAAAACGCGGAGAAATTTATCGAAAAATTGGTCAAGAATTAAAATTAGACTTCACAACAGTACATTACATCGTAAAGAAATACGAAAGAACGGGAAGCACGCAAAACGAACCACGAACAGGTCGACCGAAAATACTCACGGCCAGAGAGCGCCGGACAATCATAAGAGAAGCAACAGCAAAACTATTTTCCAGCCCTGAAACCCTGGCCAATCACATCGCATCAACATCTAACAACTCAGTATGTGCACAAACTGTTCGAAATGTTCTGCACTCAGCCAAAATATATGGTAGAACTGCGAGGAAAAAACCATTTCTAAGTACTGTGAACAGAGAAAAGCGCTTGGGATTTGCTAAGCTATACGTGAACAAATCGATGAACTTTTGGAAGCAAGTTATTTTCTCTGATAAGAGCAATTTCAACATTTTCGGTTCAGATGAAAAAAATTCCCTTGGAGAAAACCGAACGCTGAGCTGCAGCAGCGAAATATTGTACCGACAGTTAAGCACGGTGGAGGGAACGTTATCGTTTGGGCCTGTATGGCATACGATGGCGTTGGAAAACTTGCTTTTATTGAAGGGAATATGAATGCACGAAAATATATCGAAGTGTTGTGCGATAATTTAAATGAAAGTGCAGTCAAATTAGGCCTGGCTGGACAATATCATTTTCAGCAGGATAATGATCCAAAGCACACTGCGCGAGTAACAAAGAAATGGTTGCTCTATAATGTTCCCAAGCAGATAAGTACGCCACCGCAGTCTCAGGATATTAATCCAATCGAAAATTTGTGGCACATTTTGGATATAGAAGTGCGAAAAAGAAAAATTTCGAATAAAAATGACTTGCAACGAATAATTAAGGAAGAATGGGAAAAAATACCTAAAGATGCAACTCAAAAGCTAGTTGAATCCATGCCAAAACCATTACAAGCTGTGATTGATGCTAAAGCCATGCATATCAAATATTAATTATCGTGTCAACGTTACAAAATTTCAAGCTTTCTTCTATTGTCGTAAGTGTACAAATACTTTTTTGACTTCACAATTCTTGTATTTTTGTATAACTTATTTATAAGTCATTATAAAAAATTTATTTTTTACATATTATCTCTATACATAGTAAAGTATTTATTAACCTAAATTTTGTTCACCTGAAATTCGTTTGATTCAAGTTATGGGTTAAAAAACTGGGTGTACAAATACTTTTTTGACCCACTGTATATGTGTGTAAAATTTCAGGGGCCGCTATAGGCTCAAAAATCACGATATTTATTCTTGAAAATCGCCATTTGTCGCAATGTCCCATAAGAGCGCGAATGTAAGAAAAAACGGGATTAAAATTTCAATCCCCCCCCCCCCCGCCAGCGATATGACTATCGTAAAACGTACACGGATCAATACGTATCGACACAGCTTATATCGCGAAAATACTTTGTTTACACATTGTCTGTCAAAAAATTGTTTCATGTTTAAATATATTTATAGGCCCATCCATTATCGAGTCAAGCAGTTAAGACGCGTCACGAGCAATGCGTAGAACATGGCTTGGACGTTGCATGCACAGTGAGGCTACTTACCAATGTTCATAATTATTAATATGAGTTTCGTTCGAAATCCTTTTAAGAAAGATATGACTTTGACACGTTTCAGGATGAACATCGAACTCCCGACACTAAGTGCAAACTCTTACTCTGCGGTTATAAAATCTTTCCTGGAATTTACCTTCAGCAAAGCC
Organism: Netelia melanura; assembly: GCA_964007305.1. NCBI lineage: Eukaryota > Metazoa > Arthropoda > Insecta > Hymenoptera > Ichneumonidae > Netelia > Netelia melanura. The sequence goes on along the minus strand of OZ023254.1, from coordinate 6,119,079 downwards.
AAATACATGCAGGAAAGACCAGAATACACCCGATGACCGGAACAAAGTGAGGTGAATTTCATGTGAGTATCGTATGTGTGACCTACCGTATGTTTCATCGATGTTTTTTTTCTGCATAGTACTTATCTATCGTGAGTTTACAAATCCCAAAATGGCAATTGCCTCCTTATTAATTATGATCTTGCAAACGTAATCTAACATTTCCAAATACGTTAACGCGATGCATCAATGTTCTAGACTTGTCAAAAAGAGAAGTGCAAGGCCAGGACGCCGGCAGAAATGCCGACATACACCGGTAACGAGATTTACCACGACTGCTATACAACGAACCCGTTGGACAGAATAACAATCCCGTGTAGTTAGTTGGATGTGATCGACATTTGTAAGTAATATTCGTTATGCTGCAAATTATGAGATGCGCGACTTAAAAGACGACGAATGAATAACCGATATAAACTTATTAGGAATACACGTACCGATGGAAGGGAACCGAATATTCGAAGCTCGTCAGCCTAAAGTCACATTCTATAATCACATCGCAACGTCAACGAAACCTTGCGGGTCTAAAATCCGTTCATCGTCTTCGGAAATAATTGTGACTTTGCATTTTATCAATTATGTTATGATAATCATTATTGTAAAAACAAGTACTGACTGATTACACGGACCTCCAAATATGTTATTTGATGAAATCCTTTGCTATTGCCAAATCTCTATATAATGATATTAGTGTAAGTGTTAAAGACAACAATATATCTGTATCGTTGATAATAAAATAAAATGTCCCGATGAAAGAAGGAAACTTTTGTCATCGACCTAGTCGACCATTTTTTAACGCCTGATCGTCCAAAGAGTAAATGAGATGCGATCGGCGTTTCAGAGTCGATCAGATGTTGGGGGCCATCTCTTGATGCAGCGGGTTTCTCATAAACGACACGAAATGACTGGACGTAATTTTGTACGGCGAGTTTATGGGTTTCAGTCATATCGGTTTCTGGCTATATATTCGCAAGGTGGTTTGTTTCGGCGGCACTGAAATTATGTTTAAGTTTGTCGCGCTTGATTTAGACTCGTAATCGATAGAGGAGTGAGCGTCGCTTGACCCAAGCCGCTCCCCCCTCTGCGAGCCTCACGCGCCTCGTGCCACGCCGGAACCGGGCTCGAATTCATGCTAAGAGAACTTTTGGAGCGACCACGCGCTTAACTTTTCTTTTGGTTCCTTTTTGATTTCTCTTCTTGTACTACGACCACGGCTCGACTCGTTCTATTCTTGATTATCGCTGTGTTTTCGATAAGTTGAACGCTCAACGATATTCGCGAATCGCGCGATGAGGTGTAGCAGCTCTGTATTTAACCGTGTAACATATGCTCCGACGGCTCTTACATTCGCGCTAAGTAACGACCATCGTTAGAACACGGGTACTTAACACTAGAAGACTCGCTATTTTGTACATCGACGTTCGCTCAGACTCTGCTCTCTCATCCTTTATCCGCGCTGTGAGAGGACTGCTCTGCTCCGTTCGTAATAACCGACTATTCTTCTACGCGTCGGTTCAGTAATAGGAATCATTCTCATGCGAATTATTAGTGTGAACACCAATCGACAGTACTTTGCTCTCCTTTGGATCATCGAGTACGTGTTACGCGCTCAGCTCTTGTATAAAGAAAGGTTGCCCGGCTCTATACGTTCATTGCTCTGCGTTGCGATTAGCCGGCTCTTTGTTTTGTTGTAAAGTGACGCTGCAAATAAAGTGACGATCAACGAACGGTGTAAATACTAAGTGCTCGATGTGGACAAATTATTATTTTTCCTCGCTCTCCTTTATCCGCCAACCAGGTCCTCGCTCAATTATGGTTCCTTCGGAGCACGAGAGGCGAATCAAGAACGACGTATTGAAATGAGAAAAGTTGATGAAACGACAGTGGGTCGAAAATGTCTAGATTGTGTTCGATGCTATTAAAATTGTCACTTGACACATTACAATTACGATGGGTAAGGTGTTAGTTTCTTTCAGTTTTATGATTTAAAACTGAAACCCATTACAGATGTATACCTCAAATAGTACAAAACACATCCAAAATTAGGACCACCAGTAGATTTGAGAGAAAGGCGTTAAAAGTCATTTTTCAAATACTGTTTCCATTTCGAACACAGTTTTTTCTCGCTCGGGTGTTCACGCGCACTGCGAGATAAGAATCCAAGTTCCAGCTTATTCGAACGTATAAACTATTTTTGTTTTCCTGACAAAGTTAACATTCAAGGAGTACGGATGAGTCACACGGCAAGCCTCGTGGAACTATACTTAATTTCTTTTCATCGTTGTCCCCTTACAACCGGACTAATGCAACTGGCATACGCGAAATAAAATTTGTAAAACGAGATTTTTTGCAGCCAATCGGCGGGCGAGTTTTCTCACTACCAATTGCAAATGCGACGCGTGGACAGACATACGTGTCCGAGACGCAATGCGAAGAAATAATAGTCGTGGTTGCGACTGTCCGTTCACCATATGGAAGTAGAATTTTACCGACGCCGCTTCATTTCTTCGCCAAAGTTATTCCTTTCGACAAAAGCTGTTCGTCCCCTCGTTTGTGTATTTTGTATTCGGAATAGATTGCATTTTAGCTGCTCGGGACGATCAAACATAGTACATTGTTATTACTGCTGGTGTGTGACCAAAATTAGCTGTTGACAATTTCTGATCCAGGTGTAAACGTGTTTTTCTCTACTAAATCAGATTTAGATCAAAATGGATCGAAATATATCGTTTTGTATGTTTGTGATCGCGTTTATCGTGTTGTGCTCATCGTCGTTTACAAGCAGATATAAGGTAAAGTCAAATTTTTACTAGTGCAAGAGATATCGTTAAATATTTTTGTTCCGATGAAACTGATGGAAAACTTCTTGATTTAAGCATCCTGTGTATGTCCCTCGCGAACATAAGACATATTTTTCCACCAAGACATATTTTTTTCGCACGACTTCATTTTCTTGACTTTTCTTCCATCGATAAATAAAAATGGGACATCTTGTATATGATAATAGTATCCTAATCACGGAACTGAATATTTAACGAGTGTAGACTGATTAAATTTTAGTTTCGCGTTATTTCCATCAAATGTTCATAGGTACAAGGGTTCGAGGTACCTACACGGCATCGGCAATGCAAACTCCACGGATTCGATATTGCATGTTTGGTACGATAATTTGTAACGATCACTGTACTTGAGTAAGCTACCGAGGTATATACCTCAGTGTAATTAGTTTATTCAATAATTTTACTTGTACCGGATTATCGTTTAAACAGGGCTACGATAGATCATGCATCGAATTAACATGCGGTCGGTCAAGGCCTGATGGGCATTTTATGAAGATTGTAATACAACCTCAGGGCGGCGTATTGAAGGGAACGAAATGCGACGAAGGCAAAGTGAGTATGGTATATAACCCTATTTCACGAAATTTGGTTATTGTTGGAAAAGTTGATCTAAAAAAATCGATATTTTTTGTTTGCTTAAACATCTTCGGATACATGTGGGAAATACCCTCCCAATGTTATAACATCTGATTCGACCTTGAAACATAGTTATGAGCGGTAGGCACCAAGCAGGTTCATTTCAAGTTTAAATTGAAGAACATTAAATTTACACGAAGATGAACCTTGACTTGTGAAAAAATATTAATATATGACAAAGCTATTGCAAAATTAAAGTCGATTACTTGAGTTAAATTACATTCTATGCCCGCCATTTTTGCAATCAACAATTTTTTCGCAACCCGTGGTTCATGCGTATGCCTACATTCCTACTATAACATGACCATATTTTTATAGTATTCGTGTTTCGGATTGACTATGGGTATATATCTAGATATTCAAGTCAAATTTTTCATATTATTTTTTATTATTCAAATTTACCTCTATACGTAACAGAAGTTTAGCGAACGCCAATAAATTTAATCTTTGCCATTTTAGATCCCCGCCTCCGTGGAACATTAATTATTTACGAAGCACTGCATTCATGTTCCAGATATGCATAAATCGACGGTGTGTTCGTCCAGTCTTGGAGTTCCCTAGATACATCGGTAATGACGAATACGATGAATGCAAGCCGGTAAGTCAACCGATATCTATATGAAGTTATAAGTAGAATAATGACGTTCCCGTAAGGGATGCGTTACCCGAGCAATGCATTCGACATAGTATGCAGATTTTGGATCATGCCCGTATAAGTCATGCGGTGTTGAGGTGGTGCGGCTAGTCGACTGTCAATGACTTTAAAAATTTTGTCGACGATCTAAAATTTTCATTATATACAACTATTTTAGACACTTTGATGTCTCTACCTAATCGCCTTTTTAAGTACGACGCAAGGAAGTTCTTAAATTTTCTGCACATAAAGACAAAGTATCACATCAATATGTATAATATGCAACGTTTATAAAAAAACGTCGTTTCATATTCGTTTCATTTGCGTAGGCCCAACCAATAACAGTGACATATACTCGGACAGAACAATGCCAACGGCGCGGATTCGATGGTGTTTGTGAGGTAATATTACTTTTAACTACCACTTTAATCCCAAAAAATAATCGATCGCTGGCCCTGTGTTCATTAACTTGGATTTTCGGAATTGTCTTTTCAACAGGGTCACTCTACTTCCTGCACCGTTTTACACTGCGCCCGAAAAGTCAATAACAGTTATTACTCGGACAGTCAGAGAATAATACCTCGCCGGGGTGTCGAGATCGGAACGCATTGTGACGAAAACAAAGTAAGAGTCGTATATCACATACTATTTCATGAAATCTTCACATAGTCGAAAATTAATGCACATGGGCTTAGAACACCTAACATTGCCATGCGATACATAGTTCATTGAAATGTTACATTGACCCTGCATTTATCAAAGTCAGCAATTTTCATTTTTTGGTGCTGGGGGGGGGGGGGGGGGGGCGAAGAGGTTAAGTCCAAGTTTGTGGGGTTGTAACCCTTGAGGAAAATCCGCTATCTTGAAAAAAGGGGTGAAATCATTTTTGCAAAATAACTATGAAACTATCCACCGCGCAAGAAAATTATTACGTCGTTTTTTGGAGGAAATGAAATTCTTTACAAATTTGTTCTATTGACTTTTGTCGTAAAATCAGAAATACCAAAGTTATTAACAAACAATGACAAAAAATTAAGGAGTAACTTCCTTTAAGTCACTCTAATTTTTTGTTGTTGCATTTTTCAGAAAAAAATGTTCAATGCCCTTCGATAGAATACCGTCTCGCGAATAAATTTCAATACAAATGTGTCAACTTTTGTTTATTTATAAATATTTTACAGTGCTGCAAAGGTAAGTGTCGGAGTACTCGAAAATAGACATCGTTATTTGTTAATAACTTTGGTATTTTTGATTTTACGACAACAAGTAAACAGAGAAAATTCGTAGAGAATTTCATTTCCTACAACAAAACGACTTAATAATTTTCTTGCGCGGTGGGTAGTTTCATTTGTATAATGCAAAAACTGGTTTATCCCTTTTTCAAGATGTCGCATTTTCCTAAAGGGTTACAACCCCACAAACTTGGACTTAAGCATCCTATACCATCCCCTATGCATAAAAAAAAGAAATTGCTGACTTTGATAAATGCAGGATTAGGCCTTATTTTTGTAACACTTCAATGAACTAACATTTATATTCTAGATCTGCATAAATGACAAGTGTGTCAATGTCGTCGGAGAGATGCCAGTAGCTATGGGCGGTGATAACATCCATAAATGCAGGCGGGTACGGAACTCTTTGTAGAATATAGTACATAGGTTAATGATTGTTTCATAGCTTGGATGATGCCACAATAACGCATAATACCACATAGCTCACGCGGATGTATGTTTTGGTTTTGGACCAATTAAGTATGTAATTAGTCCAAATGTCATATGTATATGTGTGTTAAATTTCAGGGGCCGGTATAGGCTCAAAAATCATGATATTTATTCTTGAAAATCGCCATTTATCGCAATGTCCCATAAGAGCGCGAATGTAAGAAAAAACGGGAATAAAATTTCAATCCCCCCCCCCCAACGATATGACTATCTTAAAACGTACATGAATCTATACGTATCGACAAATATATCGCGAAAATACTTTGTTTACACATTGTCTGTCAAAAAATAGTTTCATGTTTAAATATATTTATTCCATAGGTCCACCCATTACCGAATCAAGCAGTTAAGACGCGTCACGAGCAATGCGTACAACATGGCTTTGACGTTGCATGCAAAGTGAGGCTACTTACCTATGTTCATAATTATTAATATGACTTTCGTTCGAAATCTTTTTAAGAAAGATATGACTTTGACACGTTTTAGGATGAAGATCGAACTCCCGACGCAAAGTGCAGACTCTTATGCTGCGGTTATAAAATCTTTCCTGGAATTTACCTTCAGCACCCCCAAGTAAATGCAGGAAAGAGCAGTATATACCCGGCGACTGGAACAACGTGTGGTGAATTTCGTGTGAGTATCGTATGTGTGACGTACCGTATGTTTCATCGATGCTTTTTTTCTCCTTAGTACTTATCTATCATGAGTTTAAAAATTCCAAAATGGCAATTGCCTCCTTATTAATTATGATCTTGCAAACGTAATCTAACATTTCCAAATACGCGATGCATCAATGTTCTAGACTTGTCAGGGCAGGAAGTGCAAGGCCACGACGCCGGATGAAATGCCGACACACACCGCTAACGAGATTTACCGCGACTGCTATAGAACGAATCAGTACGACAGAGTAATAATCCCGTGTAGTTAGTTAGATGTGATCGACATTTGTAAGTAATATTCGTTATGTTGCAAATTATGAGATGTGCGACTTATAAGACGACGAATGAATAACCAACATAAACTTATTAGGAATACACGCACCGATGGAAGGGAACCGAATATTCGAAGCTCGTCAGCCTAAAGTCACATTCTATAATCACATCGCAACGTCAACGAAACCTTGCGGGTCTAAAATCCGTCCGTCGTCTTCGGAAATAATTGTGACTTTGCGTTTTATCAATTATGTTGTGATAATCATTATTGTAAAAACAAGTACTGATTGATTACACGGACCTCCAAATATGTTATTTGATGAAATCCTTTGCTATTGCCAAACCTCTGTATAATGATATTAGTGTAACTGTTAAAGACAACAATATATCTGTATAGTTGACAATAAAATAAAATGTCCCGAGAAAAGAAGGACACTTGTCATCGATCTAATCGACCATTTTTTAACTCCCGATCGTCTAAAAAGTAAAGGCGGTGCGATCGGCGTTTCAGAGCCGATGAGATGTTGGGGCCGATCTCCTGATGCAGAGAATTTCTTATAGATGACACGAAATGACTGGACGTAATTTTGTACGGCGAGTTTATGGGTTTCAGTCATATCGATTTCCGGCTATACATTCGCAAGGTGGTCCCTTCGGAGCACGAGAGGTGGATCAAGGACGACGTATTGATCGTAATTGTAACTGTAACTGTAACTATTGTAATTGTAACTCGACAAATTGCAATTACGGTGGGTAGGGTGTTGCGTTTCGACCGCGGTTGAGACGCGTGGCGAGGCGAGGAGGTCGTTAGCACGTTTTCTTCAGGAAGGTTTCGCGAGAGGAGCGATGCAGCGAGGCAGGATATGAGGAAGAGGAAGAGAGGGAGAGAATTAAGGGGGCCACGGCAGAGAGGACGAAATATATCGGGCACAAGGCCATCGGGGAGCGCGTTTTATACGTTTCTCTCGTACTCGTCGCAAACCCCCGGGGGCCCGCTAGGCAACGTCCGGTCGCTTATTCTCTTTTTACTATACACGTGTATAAAGATACCCCTTTTAACTCGTAGAAAAATAAATAAATAAATAAAAATCGTAGATTTTTAATAATGATTTAGCATTTCCTTAACAACGCTCTCATTCTTTTTCGTCACTAATCTCCCTCGCTATCGATTTTTATTTTCTATCACGTTTCCGGAAGTTGTGGTTTCTCCATTGTTGATATTTATATACGGTAATGGGTGAAGGATAATTAAAAGCGGGGGCGAACTGGATCGAGAAAACTGAGATTGAGCGGGTCAGGGCTGTTGTGATCGCAACTTTATAAATATCTCTCTGACTATATATATAATAGAAGGAATTTTTTTTTTTTGCAAAACACAATTCATAAATAAGTCAATTGTAATAATACCAATAATAATAATAATAACAACAATAATAATAATAGTGATGATGGTGCTCATAATAATAATAATAAATTGAAAAATATTATTACTTTTGACGAATAGTGATTATCAAAAATTCTATAATTAAATAAAAAATATATATATAGAACTATAGAGTATCTATATTTCATATAGATAAATAATTATATAAATTATAGATTATATAGACAATTACATAGATACTATAATGCATACAGATATTCTATAGTTTTATAGTTCTATATATATTTTATTCGAATTATAAAAATATTAGAATTTGTTAAATCTGAATAACCGTATATAAATCTAATAAAAGCGATTAATTACACAAAGAAATAATAGGTCGACGATTTCCGGCTAAATAACAATAATAATAAAGCATAAAAACAAAACAAAAAAAAACAAAAACGTAAATCGCATATCTCGCGAACGCCCTTTTCCGATCGTTTCGCCGGTCCCTAAATTGCGCATCACCGAAAATAAAAGCGCCCTCCCCATGACCGGTGCAAAATGTCCCGAGTTAAACTTCCACTTCCGAATTAAAAAAAAAAAAAAAAAAGAAAAAAATATCCGGCATATCCCCCTACCACAGCGAATATCCGTCGGAACTGTGGCAGGCTGGCGCCCGAAATAATTTTATCGTTCGTACACGGCGTACCGACGCGCCGTCCCCGTTTGAAACTTCGTCCAGGGTCGGGGAGAGCTCGAGCGAGGACGAACGACGATTGCGCTGCGGGGTGGGAGGGCGGGAGGGGGGGGGGGGGGGGGGCAAAAGGCAAAAATTTGTCGACACCGTACGTATTTCTCTCTAGTAAATAATTTCACCGCCCATATATTTATACGCGACGCGACGTGTGTCCTTTGTGTATGTGCGGCAAATTACATTCGCCCCCCCCCCCCTCTGCCTCTCCACACGCCCGTTTATTCGGCGGCTCACGCACTTTGCCACATTTATAATCGGATGTGTGAGGTCCGTCGCTGTGAATTCGCGCATCCGCACCGTGAAATCCGGTCCCTCTCTCTCTTTCTCTCTGTCGTCGATTTCGCACTTCCGGTACGAATCGAAAAACTTTTGTCAACTTTTTTGAACCCACCGATCTGTATGTTAAATCGGTCATTAAATCGATTCTTTCGTACAATCTGCTTTTGTGTTTTGCATAAAGAAACTAATTTAAAAACCAGATTCCTTCTCTTTTCATATTGCATTTTGCTGATAGATGTCACTTTTTTAAATTATAAAAATATGGAGTGTTTGTGTTTTCTTTTCAATTATAGAATTTTTGATAATTATTATTCGAGAAAAAAATAATAATATTTGTTAAATTATGATTATTATTATAGCTATCAGCATTACTATTATTATTGTTAGAACTGTTATTGATATTGTTATTACAATTGACTTATTTATAAATAGTGTTTAAAAAACAATTTTTTAAAGAAAATTCCTTTTATTTGCAAGTTAATTTTATCGATAGATGTCATGTTTTTTTTAAATTATACAAATTTTTGAATGTTTTTTGTTATTATAGAAATTTTTGATAAATATTATTCCTCAAAAATAATAATATTTGTCAAATTATTATTATTATTATTAATTATTATGAGCATCATGATGATCATTATTATTACTATTAATACTACCTATTATTGATATTAGGTTAAAATTCATTTATTTATAAACTGTGTTTTGCAAAAAAAACTTATAAAGAAAATTCCTTCTATTTTCATATTGCATTTTACCGATAGATGTCACTTTATCGAATTATAAAAATATTTCAATGTTTTTTTCGATTATTATTCGTCAAAAATAATAATATTTATCTAATTGTTGTAATCCTTTATTTGTTCCCTTTCGGGTTACAAAGACTCCCGCCTCTCGCCCTTTACAATCTTTTCTATTTATTATACATTTCCTTACCCTATGATCTTATTCTACCTTATCCACTACTTATTGTTCTACCTTAACCTATTTACATTTGCCTTATACTACGTCTTACTTCTACCTCGTAATATTTATCTAATTATTATTATCATTACAAGTATCATCATCACTATTATTATTCTTAACACTATTATCGATATTATTATTACAATTGACTTATTTACAAATTATAATCGACTTATTATCTTATCGAGTCCTCGATGGCCTTGCGTATTCACGGATTTGCGCGACAATAAAAAACACGTGCTATAGCGTGTACTCGTATCGTACATCGTTTGCCTCACACGTTCCGCAGCCTCTCTCTATCTATCCCTCTCTACCCCTCTCTCTCACACACACGCAAATTCTTCTCGAGACAGCGAGAACGGATTATTCATCCGGACATTTAATTCCTCCACCACACACAAACACACACACACATTCTCACATACCGTTAGATACATTTAATAAAAGAAAAAAAAACTCTTATCGCGATAAAACTGGAGGAGTGGGGGAAGGGAGGTGCGTTGTCGAGCAATAATAAAAGGGGTCTCGACAATATCCTCAACAATAATATTTCCAATGCGCCACTATTTGCGACCCGATGAAAACACGTTCGAGCTCGAGATTGTTGAGGAATAAGAGCCGAGTCGTAAAGACCGAATTATCTTTCGATGCTAATGACGCTATTGTCCCTCGAGAGTCGGTTCGTTCGGTCGTAACTGACGATTCTCGGTTTACGATTTGGCGTTGTATTCCTCGCGGACTCTATACCGATCATTCTCTCTCCCCTCCGCCTCGTTCTTCGTGTTTTTCTTTCTTCCTTTCCTTCCTTAGCTCGGCGTTAAATCACTGCTGCGCGATCAACGAGAACGAACGAGAAGACGCAGATCGCGATCAATTAACCTTCAATTAGGCCTCGTCATCAGGATTCTTGATAGAATGCAACGATAAGGGTGATAAGTCGTTTCGGGGGAGAATCTTGACCTTTACTCTATCAACTTTACCGAGCAAGAAGTCGTTGACCGTGTTCGAAGAAAAAAAACAAAAAATTTTGATTTTATCGATTCGATTTTTTTTTCTTCAAATTTTGTCTTTTATCAAAAACAGTTTTAATTGATATTTTGGTAATATTTGATTCACGGTAAGTTTGACGTTTTCGACGTGTTGCGACGTGAAACAAACAATTACGCAGTTGCATCGTTTCAAAAATTTTTTTTTTAGTAATATTCTGTTTATTTTTGTTTTTGTTTTTTTAAATTAAGTCAATCAGAGTAGAGGTCGAATACGTTGGATATCGCAGCATGAGGCCTTTTACGAATTAGGCGATATAAATGCGTAGTCGCGAATTCACCCCGTTACAGAAACTCGATCTCGTCTCACGCGCGACAACGTTGTTTCTTTTTTTTTGTGTGTGTGTGTTTTTTTTCTTTTCGTTGTCGCTCATCAGCAGATATATCGACAGACGGCTACGTGTCAATCCACGTCGAAGCAGCCGCGACGTACAGAAGAAGCAACGAATAAAATTTAATCCATCGGAGGAATCGGAGTGAGAGAATTCCATTAGAGAAAGAACTCGAAGGAAAATGGAACGCATAATCCGCGCGAAGTTGTCCTCGTCCTCCGCACCGTACACGCTCCGTTATTCGAGCGACTAACGGCACGGTCGAGACTTCTTGCAAAAGCTATGCCAACGTTCCACGTCCCGAGACAGTTTCGTCAACAATGATATTATCAATTTATCAGTCACGAGAACGAATCTTTAGTTTTGAATAATTTCGAATTTGCATGATTTTCGATTAAATCGAAAATCGATCGATCGCCGATCGATTTTTAGTTTTATCAAGAATGATAGATAAATTTATCAATCGCGAGAACAAATCTTTAATTTTGAATAATTTCGAATTTTTATGAATTTTGATTAAATCGAAAATCGATCGATCGCCGATCGATTTTTAGTTTTATCAACAATAATACATAATTTTATCAATCACAAGAAAAAATCTCTAATTTTTAATAATTTAGAATTTTTATGACTTTCAATTAAATCGAAAATCGATCGACTTTTTCTTTTATCAACAATAAACACCTCGTCGTGGAAACGAAATAAATCAACAAGATGGAATGAAGATATTAATATCAATCAAATAAAGTACGTTTTATGAGAAAAAAAAAAAAAAAAAAAAAAAAAAATGTTATTTTATTTTATTCATAAAAAATGAAACAAAATTTTTCGACGTAATCACGATTGAAAATCTTGTTAGGGACACGAGCGATGGCGAACTTTGATACGAAACGTGGCAGAGGTTTTGACCCTGATGTGTTCGGCAGACAAGAAATGGATATGCAATGGGTGTACATGAATTTCTACGTTCCGGGTCCATTTATAACCATCGCGAAGTGAATTCATCGCGATGGTACGAGAGCGCGATACTGGCTCGTGTTTTGTACATCGTTACGGTGCAGAGGGCATATAAATGAGCGTGTAGTACGAATCGGGCGAAAAAAAAAATAAATGCGAAAAATAAAAGTATATATATATATATATATCTTGCTACCGAGTCAATTGAACGGGGTTCTCGACAGCACACGCCCTCTACAATCGGCGTGAGCGACAGATGTAAATGCAGCCATTTATACGAACGATATGGAAAGCGAGAGGACGTCTCGTGTCTACGGCAGCCGAGGTTCGTGCAAAGCGAGAAAAAGACGGACGAGACGACGACGAAAAACAAAAAACGACGGAGAAGACACTCGCGACGATTACGGCGTATCAAGCGCCGCACTCGAATCATTCATACTTCTCGCGACGGATGAAAAATGTGTTTGTTCTTATGAACTAAAAATAGTCAATAATTTTTGTTTAATTTTACCGATGAATTGTATTTTTTTATTTTGTTATTGTTAATATCGATTCGATATTTGAGAAATATATTTATTGTTTTTATTTATGGTTAGTTGGATGATTTGTAGCGATTATTCGCTACTTGAAAGGGAGCGCTGATCTAAGAACGACCATTTTGTCGAGCGCGGGCCACGACCACCAGGTGGCGACGCACCGCGGGAATTTTGAATCGTTCAAACGCAAATCTTCCCCTCGTCAAGTTCCGTTCGTTGAAATCAACGAATCAATGGTAAAAGTTCGAACGTACACGTTGTTTTGCAGTAGAAAAATGCGAAAGATTCATCGAAACGATTTTTATGATCGATTCGCGCGAAATCCTGTAGAAGCGAGCAACTCGGTAAAGTTCAACCGAGTTTTCTCGATCTTAATATTGACGCGATATTTGAAAAACATATTTATTTTTTGTATTTCTGGTTAGTTGGATGGTTTGTAGCGATTATTTGCTACTTGAAAGGAATTTCGAGCGCAGATTTGAGCGCGGCCATTTTGTCGAGCGCGCGCCACGACCACCAGGTGGCGACGCACCGCGGGAATTTTGAATCGTTCAAACGCAAATCTTCCCCTTGTCAAGTTCCGTTCGTTGAAATCAACGAAACAGTGGCAAAAGTTCCAACGTACACGTTGTTTTGCAGTAGAAAAATGCGAAAGATTCATCGAAACGATTTTTATGATCGATTCGCGCGAAATCCTGTGGAAGCGAGCAACTCGGTAAAGTTCAACCGAGTTTTCTCGATCTTAACTTCGCCGCGATATTTGAGAAATATATTTATTTTTTGTATTTCTGGTTAATTGGATGGTTTGTAGCGATTATTCGCTACTTGAAAGGAATTTCGAGCGCAGATTTGAGCGCGGCCATTTTGTCGAGGGCGCCCCACGACCACTAGGTGGCGACGCACCGCGCCAATTTCGATTCGTTCAAACGCAAATCTTCCCCTCATCAAGGTACCTTCGTCGGAATCCACGAAACAATGGTAAAAGTTCGAAGGTACATCGTGTGGAAGGAAGCGACTCGATAAAGTTCAACCGAGTTTTCTCGATGTTCTCGGTCGTCGGGACCTTTCGCGCCACTGGCGCAGGAAACGGAAGTAGCGATTAACCCTTCACCCACACGCCTTGGAACATAGCCGATCGTTGGGGGAACAGGTTTTCGCAACTCCGACGTAATACCACGTCCGTTCGTCCGTCCGTCCGTCCGTCTTCTCTCTATCTTTCGAGCTTTTTAACACACGAGACACCCGGAACGCTTTCCTGCTTCGTTTTACTTCTCTTCTGTGTATTTTTCTCTTTTTTCTTTTTTGACTCTTTTACCTCCGTCCATCCGTCCCGTACCGAGTCACGTGGGCGAGCGTGACCGACGAACTCTCCTTCGTCTTCTTCTCTCTCGTTTCGTCGTCGGCCCCGACGGATTTTATTGCCTCGATACTTTAAAAGCTCCGGTGGTATACGCGTATTCGTGCATCTACCCAGGGAAGTCCTCTCTCTTTTGTCGAACCACGAGGGTGAGAGGAAGCCGCGATCGAACCTTCGAAGGGCGCGGCACGTAAACGGGTCGTTCACTTTTACGATGAGACGCGATTCGTCCTCGTGAGATTCCTTTTTCGATTTTAAGCACACATTCGAGCCTACGCGCCGTTCACAGACATTTATACGTCTCAATTAAACTTTTGATATTTCGATCGATCGGATTAATTAATTATTTTTTTTTATTAAATTGTACAGAATATTTTTGTTTTACTTTTTCAATTTTTTTATTCGTTCATAATAAAGCGAGGTTCTTTTTAATCTTTTTTTGAAAATAGTTGGAATTTTTTATATCAAAAATGAAAATGTGAAAAAAATGTTTATAAATTGTTTTGGAAAATTTTGAAAAATTTATCGATCGATTTGAACGGTTGATTTTCATTCGGGACAATTTATCGACCTGTTTCAACTCGTCTCATTTTTTTTTTGTACCCGACATTTTTCGCAGTGTATAAAATTCCTATAAGGCTACATTAAATGCGCGACTCGCTGGAAAAAAAGATACAGAGATCGCTCGGGTCATAATTCTCTGGAGTCTTTGATCCCGTTTTCTGCTCGCGAGTTGTTGGCTCTCTCGTGTGAGAGAGGCGCGCGAGATATAAAAGAAGTCACGTGCCACTTACCCGTCGTCAGAAGCCGGTTATCCAAGCGCGTCAAGACCGACAGACGGATGTGACGGCACGCGAGACACGGAAGTTTGATACGAGGGAATTTTTCTCGAGCGAATCTTCGAGCTCGTTTTTCTTATCACGAATTTTCTGAAAAAAAAAGAAAGAATAATAATAATAAAATATCAAAAATTACCATCTTATTCTTATCTATCGTTTTTCTTACAAAGAATTTCCTGAAAAAAAAAAAAAAAAGAAAATTTTAAACATTTTTTGCAAATTTCGATTCGAAATTTTGCAATCGATTGTTGCAAATTTTGTTTGGAAACTTGAGAAATTTTTCTTTCTACGAGGAATTTTGATTGTTTTGTAATTTTGAGGAATCGAGTTCTCTGACAAGTTCCGTGTTTTCCCTGGGCGATTTTCTTTCACGGGCAAACTTCGCGAAGAACGATCGTAGACGAGCGATAAAAAAGACACTTTTTTTCGCGCGGTGCTCGTTCATCGATCGGACGCGTTGCGCCCACGGGAAATGCCGAAGGGACAATATCTCGCTTCGCAACTATCCGTGGCATCGCTTTTATATCGCCATTGGACGCCGTACAATGGTAACGTTTTTATAGACCAAGCGTTAAAACAAAAAACGACGAAGTAAGGAACGATGAGGGAGTGACGACTCGAGGGTTCTGGATTTCTTATCGACCAATTAAAAATCTCAAAATTGAACTAATTAAAAATCTAAAAATACTCAACGAAAGAAAGGAAATTCAAAAAATACCAAAAACAAAATCAAATTTGAAAACAATCATTTATTACAAAAAATCCCTTCAAATTTATTGAAACTTCGGAAAATCGGCTTTAAAAAATCCAAAAATTTTACGAAAAAAAAAAGAGGTAAATTCAAAAATTATTAAAAACAAAATCAATTTTGAAAAAAATCATTTATTGAAAAAAAGCTTCAAATTTATTGAAAGTCGATGATTAACCGACCGTAAAAAATCTGAAAAATTAACGAAAAAAAGAAGTAAATTCAGAAATTACCAAAAACAAATTCGATTTCGAAAAAAATTATTTATTACAAGAAAAATCTCAAAATCATTGAAAGTTGACGATGAACGGCCCCTAAAAAATCACAAAACTTAACGAAAAAAAAAGAAGTAAATTCAGAAATTACAAAAAAACAAAATCAATTTTGAGAAAAATCATTTATTCCAAAAAAAATTTCGAAATTATTGAAAGTCGACGATTAATCGAGCCCTCGATCGTTCCCGATAAAAATCATCAAGTTTTCGGTTAATGAAAAAGTCTACGTTGTAAATCGTTCGCCGTTACTTTCTTTTTGTTCCACGCTAAAGATGAGAATCACGCGCGTGCGGATAATGACAACGTTCAACTTGTAATAAGGGCAATAAGAAGAAGTAACGATCGTTTGTGCTCTTTTCCGTACGGCCAGGTAACGTTGTAGTAGGCCGAGACAGGGTCGATTCGTTTCTGCGAAACAACGTGAAAATTCATGCCCACGCGAGTCTTACGGCGCGACAGGCTGGCGCGTTTTGCCCCGCGTGTAAAGCCGAGGGCCCCATCGTACAGTCATGCAACATATAGAACGCCTGAGTGTACAGTCATGACGTGTATGCTCTATACGGTAAATTTTGCAAACAATATATATATATGTGTGTGTTTGTGTGTATGTGTGTGTGTGTGTGTGTGTGCACACGTATATGGAGATAGGAGGTGAGGAGCCTCATGCGACAGCTCATGGTGGTTGGAAAGCGAGTCGAGGAGCTGCCGCTGTGGGTGGACGAGGGTCGGGATTCGTGTATTGATTGCACCCCGTCGGATGATTCATGGGGTCTCGAGCCACCACCGACGCCACCGCTACCACGATCACCCCCGCCTCGGCAATATTCTAAGCGAGACAGAGAGAGAGAGAGAGAGAGAGAGAGGGATAGTGCACCCCTTCGAGCACGCGGGGGCTTATGTCCTGCCCTATGCCGGCTCACAGGCTGCCACGAAGGCTGCCTATGGCTTATGGACTAATGCCAGTTAATATGGACCACCCTGGGCAAGATGGATCTAGAGATTTTCATATAAGCAGTGAATTTTAGTTTTTTTTTCGATAATAATCAAATAAAAGAGAGGTAAATATTGATCTCTGTCGGGATTTAAGTACGATTCTTTGGTCAGTGTTGTTGGGAAATTGAAATTTTGAGAATTTTTGGATTTTGGAATATTTTTGAAAAAGTTTGCAGGATTGATGGGAGGATTGTGGGAATTGTTATTGAGGTTATTATTGATTTTTGTTGGAGTGGGTTTGGTTTTATTGGAGTGAAAAGGGAGTTTTTGTCTTGGTGGTCCATATTGCCCCACTTTGCGTTATAGGCGATCATGGGGCAACCCCAGCACAGAAACAGTGCCGCGCGCGCATATATACTCTCCACCTCTGTCTCTCTCTCGCTACAGCTAAGGGGTGAGATATCGGGAGCCGCCAGCCACGGCCTGTGGTCGTCTGCAACGACGAACCGCACACAGATACGTAGAATCATCGGACTCCGGAGAGAAACTCGTAGAAGTGTACGTCCCCAACTGAATTGCCGAACATTAGCGACACGTATGACTGGGGCTAGACAGACGCTTATGTATCTATCGAGGATTCGAAGGATAAAGATGTATCAATGCTCGAGGGTCGGATCAAGGTCAAATTACAATTATCGTTCGAATCTACAATGATTTTGACATGAGATTAATCGAATTATTGAAATAAATCGAATAAATAATCATTTCGATCAATAATTACAATTTTATGATGATTTATCGATCATTTTTGGATCAAGGTCAAATTACAATTATCGTTCGAATCTAAAATGATTTTGACATGAGATTAATCAAATTATTGAAACAAATTGAATAAATAATCATTTCGATGAATAATTACAATTTTATGATGATTTATCGATCATTTTTAGATCAAGGTCAAATTGCAATTATCGTTCGAATCTAAAAGGATTTTGACATGAGATTAATCGAATTATTGAAATAAATCGAATAAATAATCATTTCGATCAATAATTACAATTTTATGATGATTTATCGATCATTTTTGGATAAAGGTCAAATTGCAATTATCGTTCGAAACTAAAATTATTTTGACACGAGATTAATCGAATTATTGAAAAAAATTGAAAAAATAATCATATCGATGAATAATTACAATTTTATGGTGATTTATCGATTATTTTTGGATCAAGGTCAAATTACAATTATAGTTCGAATCTAAAATGATTTTGACACGAGATTAATCGAATTATTGAAAAAAATTGAAAAAATAATCATTTCGATGAATAATTACAATTTTATGATAATTTATCAGTCATTTTTGGATAAAGGTCAAATTGCAATTATCGTTCTAATCTAAAATGATTTTGACACGAGATTATTCAAATTATTGAAACAAATAAAAAAATAATCATTTCGATGAATAATTACAATTTTATGATAATTTATCAATCATTTTTGGATCAACGTCAAATTACAATTATCGTTCGAATCTAAAATGATTCTGACACAAAATTTTTCAAATTATAGAAAAATAAAAAATAAGCAACAAATGAATTATTTCACCCAAATAATTCAAATTCCACACCAATGACAAATAATTTCTCACATCCCTCGAAACACAATTATAGAAAAAATTATATCCATCCCATTTTTCAAAAATACAAATTTAATTCAAATCTTAGCATAAATAAATAAATCAATTTCCAATAAAACAAAATCTCTCCAATCTCAAAATCCTACAAACTTTTACAAAATTCTCTGCATCACGATCGTTTCCCATGACGAAGTAAGCGAATATATCACACGTGTGATCGAGTCCACCTCGATAAACGAACCCCCATCAGACGTGAATTGTCAGGCTCGAACATCGGAACTCCCTCGCTTTCTCCGTCTCATTAAACCGTCACTTATAATGTGAAATTAATCCGGTCACACGCTCGATTCGAACTTCGTGAGATATTATTATTATCATCATTATTATATTCGTCATGAATCGATCGACGCACGATACAGAAATACAATAATTATCGAGGAAGCGTGGGGATCGCGAGGAGTCATCATCGTCGTCATTATCGATACTCGTGGGAGCACCGGAAATCAACGAGATAAAAAAAAAAAAAATTCCTCATCATTTACTCCGATCTCTCCCCTTTCTCGCTCATTTCTCTCCACCTTCGTTTCGTCCCATACACGACGACCAAACCCCTGTGTGTGCCGGTTTTCGAAGCGTGCAATGCATTATAGTAACCGAGTAGTATGAGTCATTGAGCACGTGCGAGGACGGCTCGACGGTGATCGAACGAGAGACTTTGAAAATAAGCAAGGTCTCGGTCTTCGGTCTCGAACTTTCGCTAAATTTAGATTCGTTTGAAAATAGACGAATTATTTTCCAGGTCGAAAAATCAAGGGTTTCGGCAATTAAGAGATTTATCGTCCGTGTAATAACGTTGGAGACACGTTTAATTGTGTTTTTTTTAATTAAATAATTTTTTTTTTTTTTTTAATAATAACAATATTAACACAACCGTCGAGATTTATCGCACGGGAGAGCGATAGGGCTACGAGCTTAATACACGAAACAGACTCGGTACTTTCCATCGTTCTGACATGTAAGCTCGCCGAATCGTGCGCTATCGCATTTTCGCTAGTTTACTCACCTCGTAAATACGCGGCTTATCGCTCACCGTTATGTGAAAAAAGCGATCCCCCACCCCCGCTTCTCGACGCTCTCCTTCTTTACATCTCGCTGTCCCTCGAGCTCAAAAGTCCACTAGAGAATGTCTTCCAGAAAGGAGGGAACGAGTACACTATGTAAAGATATATAACATTGCGAAGGATACTCGAGGCGAATCGGTAAACTAACGATACGGTAGGAAGCGAAAGAACACTTTGATCGAAATTGGAACGATGAAAATTATATTGGGATTATTGGATCAAAAATTCGATCGTAGGAAAAATAAAATAGTAATTTTGCAATTGTAATGGAAGGAAAAATTGAAATTAGAATGATTTCGTGATAATAACAAAAAGGAATCATCGAAATTCGAATAATGAAAATTATATTTCGATTATTGAATCAAAAATTCGATCGTAGGAGAAATAAAATCCTAATTTTGCAATTGTAATGTAAACAAAAATTGAAATTAGAATGATTTCGTGATAAGAACAAAAACAAGATCGTTGGAAATCGTTTCGTGATAATAGCAAAAAGAAATCATCGAAATTAGAACGATGAAAATGATATTTCGATTATTGAATCAAAAAATCGATCGTAGGAAAAATAAAATCGTAATTTTGCAATTGCAATGTAAGCAAAAATTGAAATTAAAATGATTTCGTGATAATAACAAAAACAAGATCGTTGGAAATCTTTTCGTGATAATAATAAAAATAAATCATCGAAATTAGAACAATGAAAATTATATTTCGATTATTGAATACAAAATACGATCGAGGAAAAAATAAAATCGTAATTTCGCAATTGTAATGAAAACAAAAATTGAAATAAAAATAATTTCGTGATAATAACAAAGACAAAATCATTGGAAATCGTTTTTGGATTGGAACTGTCTCGGTTGCAACGCCCTCTCCCGAGTCTCGTTGGCAACGTGAAAGAAGCGCCGTGCGAAAATCGCTTTTCACTCCCCCTACTGAGATTTTACAGTTGTAATTCCAGATTTAACTACATATCTATGCTTCTCGCTCTTTCTTTCATCGCAGGTCGTTTCCGCAACGATGCAGGACGAGCGAGTGAGAGGAAGGGAAGGAATGGCCCAGGGGCACGCTCAATTGGCGAAACCAATTTGCCGTAACTAATATTACGAATGCAGCAATGGGAATCGAGTTCACGAACGGAGGGTGGAAAGCGTGCTTGTGCGTTTGAGCGAGAGAAAGGAAGAAGAGAGAGAGAGAGAGAGAGAGAGAGAGAGAGAGAGAGAGAGAGAGAGAGAGAGAGCGAAGGGCTGGGGAGATATCTCCCGTGCACTCGAGTCGATAGAGACAAAGACGGAAAATCTTGCTCAACATCGAAGAGAAACGATCGACTCTCGAGAAAATGGCGATATATATATATATATATATACATATAGCACACGTGTAAACTCGCTTTTCTCTCTCTCCCTCTCTTTCGGTACTTTCCTCGCAACTCCTCGATAATCGCGTTAAGAGGTGAGTCACGTGCGCGATTTCGGTTCGAGACGAAAAGGAAAACGAACTGACGAAAAATACGAGAGAAGAAACAAAAATTCGCAAATAGTATTTCTCCATAAATAAATAATTGATTTTTTATGTTTTAATACAATTTTCAGCTGGAAACTACAAATTTCTTAGTTAAAAATAAATAATTATATAAATTAATAAAATATCTTTATTTTTATCGATATCTTCGAATATTCTCAATATTCGTTATTTCCAGCTTGTTTTTTTTAATTGGCAATTCGATATCGAAGAGAATTCTCGCGGGAGTCTCCAAGATTTTACATTTTCGCACGCTCTATCGATAAATTCAAAGTCGCAAGCTCCTTTCTATGAATAATTTAGAGTAGACGCTTCGTTTTTTATTTTGTTTCATTTTTTTACTTCTACTGCTATAATCTACGAAACATAGAACGAGTAGAAGTAAAAAAAATTAAAATAAAAAATACATTTTTTTTGCGTACATATAAAATATACATAGATATACTTTAGTTCGATAAGGCTTCGGGAATCGATCGATTAGCCAGACCGCAACCGGCTCTTGAGTTACCAGAACACACACACACACACACACATACACACATGAAGCGAATGAAAAGAGTTCTCTCGAGCCGTGATGACGATGCTGTTCGGCATACAGAAAATTGAGAGGAACGAAGAAGGGGAGAGAGAGGGAGGGAGGGAGGGAGGGAGGGAGGGAGGGAGAGAGAGAGAGGACCTACAGGCTGCACTATGTGCATCGCCTGCACCTGCCATCGGGACAGGTCCTGGCCACTCAATATTTTTAGAACATTTCGCACAGCTGCCTCTCCCTTCACGACGATCAAAAGTCTCCAATCTCGATTTTTCTTCGTGTTCATTATCTATATATATATATATTTTTTTTTTATTCTTTTTTTCACAATTATTTTTCACTATTTTATTTTTACTAAATAACATACAAAAGATCTGTCCGCGTTATCGCGAATTTCTAACGCGAGGAGGGACGAAAATAAACGAAAATAAAAAGAAAAATAAATAAATAAACAAATAAAAGTTCTCGAGCTCGAAGTTACAAGGGACCGGAGGAAGTTTAAGACGCCAACGACGACGACAACGACGACGACGGCCGGAGCGCCTCGAGGCGAAAGAGAGTCCTCGCGACTAAAATTAATTTCCTAATAAATTGCCAGCTGTAGTGCCGTCCTTCGTGACTTTCGTTCTCCCGAGATGTTGAGACAGGTCGTCGAGTTGAGAAGAAAATAAGACAAAAAACAAGAAAACAAAATCTTCGAAAAGAAAAGAAAAAGAAGAAAAAAGATGCAAAAAAGTAAAAACCCGTCACGGCATCGAAAAATTCGCGAACCGGTCGGTAAACGGAGGGTCAACGAAGAATATTTCATTGAGTACCTATATTTTTCTCTCCCGTCCCGATCGTTCGTCATATTTTCAAGCGTAGCGGCGTACGTATCGCGCGTCGCATCGGTTTTACGTATTATTTTTATTCGTCGGATTGATTCGCGGTAATTAAACGCCCCGGCGACGCGCAACGATTAATCGCGCGTGCTCGTTTTTGCGATAAAGACAACCGCCCTCTCCTCCTCGTCGTACGCTTCGCTTTTTCTTTACGATCGGTGTTTCTTAATCTCCGTTAGTTCTTTCTTACCGAGAATCGGTTTTATATTTCCTGTCGCTCGGTCGAACGTACACGAAGATATTAGAACTCTGACACGGCCGATAAAACCAACGAGACTCGCGAAACGAGTGCTCGAGAGACCGCGCGAGAGTCAACTTTCGGATCCCTTGCGCGGTGTGAGAGCGGAGAGAGAGAGAGAGAGAGAGAGGGGGAGAGAAAGAGGGAGAGGAGAATCAAGAATAAAGAAAACGAGATAAGGAGAACGAGGAGTCTCGCGCGCGCGAGAGAGAGCGCTATTTTTATAATTCCAGAAATGCAAAAGGCTCTTTCCTCGTGCTCGTTTTCACCCCCCCCCCCCCCCCACCCACCCATGCGGTTCGTCTTTTACATAAAGTTGAAACCAAAAATAGCTATAACGAGAACAAAGCGAGTTTGCGTCGAGGCTAAACGATTTTCGACATTGATCAAAATTCAAAATTTTGGGCAATTTTCTTTTTATGGATTTTTGTTTTCATATTAGAACTTTCAAATAGAATTTATTATCTTTGGCTAACAATTATTGTCGAGCTTCGAGCCAGCATTCTTGAATGAATCGCGATCGACTGTCATTATTTCTTTCTTCTTTTTGGGAAAGAAGATGAAGAAAGAAAAAAGATACTACTTTTTAATCGAACGATTCGACCTTACGAACGATTTTAATCGAACGTTCTCGATAAGGGATGAGAAATCGATCGGGTCTTTTTTTATATAAAAAAAAAAAAAATTTGTAAAAAAATTAAAGGGCAAAAAAGAATGAAGTAGTGTCTCCAAGGGCGACGGAGAATTTCTCGGAGGCGTGAATCGTGGAAACGCACACGTTGAGAGAACCAGACATACAGAGAGAAAGAGTAAGAGAGAGGGAGAGACAGGGACAGGGTCGATACTGGTGTTCGATTGCAGTACACGTTGTAGGTACTCGAGCAGTACCATCTGGTCGCCGTATTCAAGGCCGGCCGATCAACTTCTCCGTAAGCTATACTATTCTATCCCCTACGCTACACAGAATGCAACGTATGCACACGTATTCACGCATATGAGCAATATACACGATATATATATATATATGCACATATACAGGGTGAGTTTCCTAAGTATTCTCAAACTTTATTTTAAGGTAGATGGGATCATTACAAACAAAAGTTGCAAATATACATTGGGGATATTTTGAATAGTTTACGAGATATCAATTTTTAAAGATGGTCCAATCTGAGCGCGCCGAAAAGCGGTGGAACCGCCCACTCTCGCCCTAACCGTAGACATAGGACAGTGTAGGGCGTTATATTTGGGGTTGCAAAATTCAGAGTAGTCAATTTTATTTATTATATTATTACGCAGTCATTTTTATTTCTCGAGCATTGGCTGCTAGGGCGAGGAGTGGGCGGCTCCAACGCTTCTCGGCGCGCTCGGCAACACTCAGAGCAGTCAATGTCCGAGAAATAAAAATCATTGCGTAATAAGATAATAAATAATAACGCTCTATACTGTGCTATCTCGGCGGTTGGGGCGGGAAGTGGGCGGGTCCTATGCTTCTCGGCGCGCTCTGATTGGGCCAACTTAACAAATTTATATCTCGTAAACTATTAAAAATATTCCTAATGTATATTTACAATTTTTGTTTGTAATGATCTCATCTACCTTAAAATAAAGTTTGAGACACCTTATGAAATTCACCCTGTATATACATACATCCACGCACATATATATATTGCTATTCAGATGCGAATATATACATGGATATATAGATATAAATATGAATATAAATGCATACGAGGACTGGGGGGAAAACCGCAGTAGTCGTCATATTCCAAGGCCGCGAGTGGCAGTGGCCGCTCGCACAGTTCGATGCGTTATTTATAACTTTATTACGGGGGAGTGAGAAAAGTGAGCAGCACGCAAAAGACAGCGACGAGGCAAAGCCCTACCGTCGGCCTTTGAACGATGAAGTGCAAGAGATAAGAGGAAGATGAGGGAATCAAAATGACGTAGAGACCCGCTGGACGGAGGGAGGTTCCAAATGAGGAGCGACGTTGCTTTATAGACGAGAGGAAGACTGAGTCAGGTGTTTAAAAATTCGAACGAAGGTCGAGTAGCACCCCCCGGCGTTTAGCGTCCGAGAATAAAGTGAAGCAGGGGACAACGAAAGCCAGAGAGAGAGAGAGAGAGAGAAATTGCACGATTTGTCGAGAACGAAAAAAAAAACATAGTGACAGTAAAATGAAAAAATTTAGATTCGTTTTTGAAATATGAAAATTAATCAATCGATAACGATTAAAAAAGAAACGTTATCGTTAATTATTACAAACGGGTAATAACAACAATAATAATAACAATAATATGTAGAAAAATTAAATTTAATTAAATTTAAAACAATTTCTTCTTTTTTTTTTTCTCGAATTTATTTTATGATCGATGTTTCTCGCCGTTAGTAAATAATGTACAAGCATTGGGAAATAAGACAAAGAGGACCATAATGGACAACCCCCGCTCGACTTGGCACGAACGCTCGCGGAACACGAGATGACAACGGCGAGTGTCACTCTCTTTCGTTTTTTCTCTTTCTCTCTCATCTTTCTCTTTGTGTCTTTCTTCCACTGTGTATGCACAACGATGATTCAGGAAACCGTGATTACTGCCACTTCTACGTTATATCGTGACCACTCAGCATGATTACGTACAACTGACAATGACACTATAGGTGGAACGCTACGATGAGCGTATTTGTGACGTGTCCGTATTGGTGCGTATATTTCCAAAGTCCATTTTATAGATTGCATGTATATGCTCGTGTATTATATCTGTGCTCTGAGCTGGGTCAATGACTAAGGTTACTTTGTGCAGAGAGAGAGAGAGAGAGAGAGAGAGAGAGAGAGAGAGAAGAGAGCGAAAGAAAAAAAGAGAGGGAGGGGGAGGACGTGCACAGTCACTTTTACCACTTTATTCGCATTTCCTGCTTCCTCGACCATACCGTACAGTCATTCAGAGATTCAGAACAGATAAGGTCGCAGGCAGCGAGAGAAACGAATTTAATTGCTCGACGTAGGAATGAATTTGATTAATCGAATCGTTCGTAGGAGAAAATACACTTTATTTACTCGACTGCCATACTCTTGTTTCTAATTTTATTATTTCTTTGCTATTTTATTTACGTTGTTATAAAAAAAAAAAAAAAACGTTTTTTTCAATTTCTCTTATTGAAATTTAATTTACTTTTAATGCGAGGCGAAACTTTATTCTAACCGGAGAAATATACATCATCGTACCGAAGGATCAAAGGAGAAAACGAACGTGACCTCGGTGATTTTCATGAGAAGAGAACAAGCAAAAAAAGAAATGAGAAAGAAATTTTTCCAAACTCTCGACGTCGATGCTAAAAGGGCGTAGAGAAACAGATAGATAGAGAGAGAGAGAGAGAGAGAGAAACAGAGAGGAAAAAAAGTAGGGAAAAAATGATAAAAGGCTCGATCTTGATTTCCCAAGCGTCTCGCCTGGAACGGACCCGAGTCAGAAAGAGAGAGAGAGAGAGAGAGCGACAGAGAGAGAGAGAGAGAGAGCGAGAGAAAAAAAATGACCGGCAAAGAAAAAATAATCATAGGGAAAAACGGCCGACGAAGATTTCTCTGGCATCGGATCGTTCTCACAGACCGACTCGTCAGTTCCTCCGATCGAAACTACGTGGGACGATGAAACGAAAGAAAAAGAAAAAAAAAAAAAAAAAAAAAAAAATTGAAAAAACGTCCCCGAAACAGTCTCGATATCGTTCTCGCTGGTTCCGGTATTTCTTTTGGCTTCTTCTTCGGTGTTACATTACGGTGGCAGGAAAGGTGGTCAGCGTGTCGAAGTTTTGCGAACACGACCGCAAAAAAAGGATCACGCTTCTCGCATCGCAAATCGAACGAGTCAAATTCGATTCAATTAAAAAAAAAACAACAACAACGAACAAATTATAATAAATCGAATAAAATTTCGTTGCTTTATAAAATTCGATCGAAAATAAATACAAGTATCGTTGATGCGTGAGAATTTCGAAGAGGGGACATTGCTCCCTCGAGAGCATCGGGACTATCCGCTCAGATTTGGTAGTACGTGATACGAAGAGGAGAAATGAGAGAACTAACCATCTCCGCGACGGAGATAAGGCGTTAATTCGATACTTCCTGCTCGGCACGTAACGAGGCTTTACTCTTCTACCCGCGTTCACTTTATCTCCGCCGCCCTCTTTACCCCGACAATTTTATCCTGTTGCTTCTGTCCACCGGTGCAAACCATTTTTTTGCAGGATAACGGACGGTGATATTTATATGTATATAGATATATATATATTAATTTTTTGTAATTCATTCGACCAAAACGTAAAAAAATTTCTAACGTAACGTAAAAAAAAGTTCTAACGAAATAATGAATTTTTTTTTTGTTATCGATAAAAAATAATAATTTGAATATGATGGGAAATAATAATAATAATAATAATAATAATAATAATAATAATGAAGAATTATTTTAAGTTTTGTTATCGATAAAAAACGATAATTTGAATTTGATGGGAAATAATAATAATAATAATGAAGAATTATTTTAAGTTTTGTTATCGACAAAAAAACGAAAATATTTATTTGATTAAATGATAATTGTGAATATAATGCGAGATAATAATGATGATAATAATGAAGAATTATTTTCAGTTTTTTCAAAGAGTTTGGGTAAATTTATTTCCAGAAAATTTGGTTTTTCGAAAAAAAAAAAAGAACTATTTTTACAAGAAAAAAGGATTATTCTTGTTTTGTTTTCTCGATTCTCAAGATATACAGTTGCGTTCTGTCGAGGATTTTCGATACAGCGAGATGAGAAGACGATATTACAGGGATGTTACAAATATAGCGAGCGAAAAGGGAGAGAGAAAAAGAGAGAGAGAGAGAGCGAGAGAGAAGAGAAGGGAGAGTCGAACTCACGAAGAGAAGAGCAGGACCAACCGGTTTTCTCGGCAAGGATAACCGTTTCACGAAACGCCTTAATTACCGAGGACGAGGTGGAAGGAAAACGAACAACGAGACAGAGGAAAGAAGAAACGCGGCGAGTCAACAATTTTCGCTCTTATCGTGACTTTGATTTTTATAGAAGAAAAAAATCGATAACAAACTTTTTCTCGATGCGTTTCGCGTTGAAGAAGAAAGACAAAAAAAAAAAAACAAAAAAAAACAGAAGAAGAATGAAGGAACGCGATTTGAATAAAATTATACGGACGGATAAAATCGGGCGAAGTGACAAGAGAAGTTCGACCGCGTCGAAGACGCCGGAACACACGTTGCAGCGCAGCTTTTTTTTTACCACCGGATCCCGCGGTTCACTTTACCGTTTCTTGCCGCGAAGTTTTTTTATCCCGTCCAACTCTCTCTCTCTCTCTCTCTCTTTATCTTTTCCTTTCACTGCCGCCTCGCCGTTCCTCGCTCTACGGCCGATGAACATTAGCCACGGAAGAGCGATCATAGAGAAAGCACATACACAGATGTAGGATCGAGCATTACTCTTTTTACGCCACGAGGCATAAGCAATAACGTTACAAGATTGTATACAGTTTGTCTTTTCATAAGTAAACAATCATCGAATTTAATTTTTTCTCCCGGACTCACGATACATTTTGTTAATTATTAAGTCGTTGAACAATTATCAAGATATTTGTATAATAATTATTGTCCTAATTAACTTGTATTGACCTCAGTTCGAAAATAAACCGTTCCGTTCCTCCCACTACAGCGCTCGCGCATGCGCGAAGGTCTGGGTGTCGTGTGCGAGAGTGGGGGAAGATGTGTGCGCGTGGATAAGTGGGGGAAGGCAATGGCGCATGCGCGAAGATCTGGGTGTCAAGTGTGGGGGGAGTGGGGGAAGATGGGTGCGCGTCGGAGAGTGGGGGAAGGCAGAAACTTCGATGAGCTCTGGACGACGTGACTTTTCAAAACTTATCCGACCTTCTACTGTACCCCTGTCCTAGGATCTGCGTCGTACCTTCTGTTCCCGCTCGGCTCGAGTATTTTTCATTGCCAAAGAGAGAAAAAGCCGAGAGACGAATAGAGAAGAGATATAACGCGATACGGGCAAAGCGAGACAGAGACAGACGAAAGGAAAGAGCGATGAAATAAGGAGAAAAAAAAACAATAAACACAATAAAAAAAAAAAGGAGAGAAGAATAAAATGAGAAAACGGGAGAAGAAAGAAACCGAGGGATTATTGCACTCTCGCGTTGCGGTATGACTCACTCGGCTTGGTGCAAACTGTACTGCGTACTTACTAGCACTGTGCTCGACGTGCACTCCCGCCGTAACAAAAAAGTGTTGTATTATGCTTATACACACACACACACACACACACACCCACACACACACACACACGATATATATAAATTTATTATATATATAAAATAATATAATATAGTATATATTATATATATTATGACATAATATACAATAATAATATAATACATTATATTATATAACAATATAATATATTATATTATATAATATTATAATACAATATATCATATTATATAGTATTATAATATAATATAATATTATAATATAATATAACATAATATATTATATATTATATTATATAGTATTATAATATATTATATTATATTGTATTATATTATATATTATAATATATTAAATGTATGTATATATATATATAGCTAGGCAGGTTGAAGAAAAGCTGAGCGAACGGAGAAACAGGCCGCGAGAACGCGATATAATCGATCCGGGCTGACGATCTTTTGTCTATATCTCGGTGTAGAAATAAAAGACCGCTACGTTCCCATTATAACAGCTATACAGGAGCCTCGTACTACGAAACGATATCCCTATATGCAGTTTGAATAATCTCAAGGACTCTCTTTCTCTTTCTCGCTTTTTCTCTGTCTCTGTTTCTATCTGTCTCCCTCTTTCTCATCTCGAGGAGAATTGCCCAACTGAGTATTATCGCGGATCGAGGATCGACGGAGAAACGAATGGGGAATAATTGATAATCGATTGGGAACGATTATATCGCGTACTGTTTTTACCCTTTGAACCTTTCCGCTACCGTTGGGACAAATCCGGTCTTATTAAAACGAGAACTATGTTACACCGTTACTGGAGCTTGAACGAAAAAAAAACGTGTCTCTAAATGTCGTGCGAATAAATCTGCATGAATTCGCGACGAGTTAATGAGACGCTAACGACGAAATCGATAATTCGATCAATGAGATTCGAATCGATAATTAATTCGATCCGTTCGATCCAGTTCTCGTTTTTTTGTTTTTGTAACAAAATAAAACGCGGAAAAATAAATGAATTTTTTTAATTCGGAAAGCAATTTACAAAATTGATAATTAATTAATTTTGATAGTTAATTAAAATCATTAATTAATTCGATCCGTTCGATCGAGACCAAGTTCTAGTTTTTTTCTGTTATTGTAGCAAAAGATCGCGAAAAAATAAATCAATTATTTAAATACGAAAAACAATTTAAAAAATAATTATTCTCAATTTAAAAAAAATAATTTTTTTTAATACCTAAAAGAAAAGTGGCTGCGTATTATCACGAAGTGAGAAAAAAAAACCGTAATCCTCCAATAGAATTTATTTCCTCGCAGGGGTCGAAGAGTACAACGGAAACGAGCGGAAGCGGTAACGCGCGCGTGCCTCGCTAACCGGGCACGAGCGTTTTCCGTTCGTCATCGCTCCCGGGGCTGCTGCATCGTCTCCTCTATCTCCCTTCGCGAGGCTGCTTCTCCTCGTCGTCGTCGTCTCGTAAACAACACGACCTTAACCTTCGTTTCTATCTACCATAACTGTCGCTATAAGCGAGTTGAATACACTAAAGAAAGACGAGGATGGATAATGAGAGAGAATGAGGGAGAGAAAATAAAGGATTGAAACGACCAAGCGAGCGAGAGAGAGAGAGAGAGAGAGAGAAACCCAGAGAACTATTTTGAGGCATCACTCGATCCAAGCCAGACGCGTTTAGGGCACGGGGAAAGCCAAAGTGAC
>OZ023254.1:6049065-6087778 GCA_964007305.1 Netelia melanura | reverse complement strand
CCTCTCTCTAGTTATCGTTTTGCGTCGACTAGAAGTTCCGCTTGCCCCCATAACCTCCATGCCAATGGTCGAACCATCCGTCGTTCGCCACCCTCGTCGCTCTGGTCAAATAAAGAGGCGCGCAGCTCGTCTCGTGACTAACTATACACTTCGTTTTCGTACTCTACTATGTATACATATACATACATACATTCATACATACACCCTGTATATATATATATACACACCCTGTATATATATATATATACAGGGTGGTCTATGCAACGTGTGCACCGTTATAACTTGCAAACTATGCGTTGCACGAAAAAATGTTATATACAAAAGTTACATAGTTTAAAAGAATGCAGTACGTAGTGCATACATTTTTTTATAGGCCGGTGCGTTTCGAAGATTTGAAGGACAACTTTGTTTTTTCATCTGAAGAAAATTTTCAAGTAATAAAGTGAAATTACTCGTTAGCTATTAGGTTTGGGACTAATAGAGGTCAATACTTTTTTATTCAGAATTCAATTCTCTACCATAGTTTGTTATAAAAATATAGCGTTGTGGTTTAAAAAAATAAAGTTGTCCTTCAAATCTTCGAAATGCCTCGGTACATAAAAAAAATTGATGGGCTATATAGAGCACCCTTTTAAATCATGTAACTTTTGTATGTAACATTTTTTTCGGGCAACGTATATTTTGGAAGATACAGCGATGCAGACTTTGCGTAGACCACAATGTATATAAAGGGTGAGTTTCATAAGTATTCTCAAACTTTATTTTAAGGTGGATGGGATCATTACAAACAAAAGTTGTAAATATACATTAGGGATATTTTGAATAGTTTACGAGATATCAATTTTTAAAGTCGGTTCAATCAATTTTTGAAGTTGGTTCAGCCTCTACGGTTAGGGCGGGGAGTGGGCGGCGCCAACGCTTCTTCGCGCTCTAATTGGATCAACTTTAAAAATTAATATCTCGTAAACTATTAAAAATATCTCTAATGTATATTTACAACTTTTGTTTGTAATGATTCGATCTACCTTAAAATAAAGTTTGAGAATTCTTCCGTAACTCGCCCTGTATATAGCAAGCGTGCTATAGGCCTCATATATATATATATATATATATGAGGTATATAGCATGCTTGTAGCAGCGAAACTACGGTGAAGCGACCCGTGTAATCTGTACGTCCGATCGAGTCGAAAATCTCGTCTATTATGTAGTCGAACGAGGAGCAACGAAAACTATGCCCAGATTTTTTTACATTATTATGTTCCAAGGACACTCCAGCTTTCGACAGATGAACGGAAAATTCGAGAAGAAAAATAATCCATGAAAATATACTAATTGAAAATTTTATTACACAAAATTTGCCCAAAGGATGATTAATTCGTATTTGAATTTTGACCATGCTTTCCTTCATTATTTCCTCGAGATAAAAGTACGAGAATAATTTTATCATCAATTTACAGTAAATTATCAAACTTTGCAAAAAAAAAATTTTTTTTTTAATTTTGCTGTTTTTACTGTTAGAAATTTTCAAAATAATTCAAATTCTCAAATTTTTTAATTTAAATTAAATAATTCATGTCGTTATTTATTACAAAAATGTCGATTCAATTAAATCGAAGAAAGGGCAAAAAATAAAATTGGTGAAAAATAATTGATAATTAATTGAAAGAAAAGAAAAATTCATTTTTAATCACGAGCTGAGTCAAATCTGGTCCGTTTGTCTCGCCCGGTAAAATCTCGCAACAATCTCGATAATATTCACGGGCGTTTATCGCCTATTATATATGTATAGCGTGTAGACAACGAGATCCTCCGTCCCGTTCGATCGTTCAATGTTGAATTCGTTCCGAGAACCAATTAATACGCCCGTCGACCTTCTCTTCCGTGCTACATGGTACGACGTGGCCCGACCACTATTTCTAGGCGCGGCGCGGTCTTTCACGATCTTTTCTGCTGGTACCCGTGGCCGCGAGGGAAACGTGGACCGGGTCTATCTCCTCTCAACGGCAAAGACAAAAGGAAGGACGAGAAAGGGTTAAAAGAAACGCGGCGATTATGAGGAACGAGAAGGAATCTCTTACGAACGTTTATTTTTTTTTTTTTTTAATTTTAACTCGTTTTCGACCAACGCTCTTAAATTTCTCCATAAAACGAACACGCTCGCACGCACTTCCGCGTTTACGAAATAAATCGTAACCGCATTTTTTGTATTTCAAGAAATTTATTAAAAATTAAGGTTCGAATCAATTTGTTATCGAGCGAAAAATAATTTTTGGAAAATTATTGGTCGATAAATGATTTAAGTGTAATTATCGCTGTAACGAACGCTCTTAATTTAATCGTTAACTATTTTCTTCTCGCTTCTGGGAACGACACAAAAAAAAAAAAAAAAAAAAACCAGAAAATCGAAAGAAGGAAAAGCTCTAGTTGGAATGGAACGTTGTAGGAACTAATCGTCTAATGGCACGGGGGCGAAATACGCGAGGAAGAAAAACGTTATCATTCATTTCGCTGGACTGGACGAGGCAATTTTTTTATCTCGCCCTAAAGTACGCTAACTGCGAGTGACGTAAGGGAATGGGGGAGAGAAAGGGTGGAAAAAAAGGAAGAACCTCGGCAAAGTGCAGCAAGAGGAAAGAATAATGAACGATGAAGAAAGAAAGAAACTAAGCAAGCAAGAGCAAGAAAATGAGAGAGAGAACGAGGGAGATAGAAAGCGAACGAGAAAAAAAAAAGAGCAGAAACGAGCGTACAAGGGTGGAAAGGTCGTTTTAGGGGAGTAAAAAACGACGAAGAAATCTCAGGAAAGCATTTAGTACGCTCTTTTCGAAGAAGCTTCGCGATTTCGCGGTCCACGTGAAATTCCTTACCTACAATATGTACGAAGGGAAATATAAATATATATATATATATTTCTCTATCTTTCTGAGAAAAATCTCTCTCACTCTCTCGAATATATAATAATAATAATAATATATCACATATAATATAAAATATATTATAATATATATTATATATTAGTATATTATATTATTATTATATAATAATATATAATATATAGTATATTATTATTAATATATATTAATAATATTATATTATATAATAATAATATATTATATAATAATAACATATTATATATTATATAATAATAATATATTTTATATTATTATAATATTATATATTATTATTATTATATGAGAGAGGGAGAAAACTCTCTCTCTCTCTCTCAGGAATACATAAATGGGGGGGGGGGGGGGGGGGGGTTAAGAGAGAGCAAAATATATATATATACTTTATATACGAGAGTGTTACGTAGTATCTTCACCACCCCAGACGAGACAGAACACCAAGAGCATCTTTGCGGCGAACATGATATAGAAAGAGAAAAAGAGACAGAGTGAGAGAGAGAGTACCTTTTCCTGTACGAGGATAACGATCCCATTTGCTTTTTCTCTCACCCTCGTCCACCAAAGAAAAAAAAAAACAAAAAAACAGCCCTCGAGCTAAAGCGAGGAAAATTTGTCTATTTTCTTCGAGCACGATATTTTTCTTTTTTTTTCACTCGGTTAAAGTCTTTCACGGTCGTTTTCTTTTCGTTCTTCTTTTTTTTCTTACTCCCTCGAAAAAAAACGCGAAATGTGATAAGAACGAAGTGTCTCGCTCGATAGGAAATATTCTCGCGTTATGATAAATTATGAAATGTTTCGTGGTTGAGGTTAAATGGAATGGGACGAAGATGATGCACTTTGGCGAAAGAAAGGGGATGAACGAGGGGTGAGAATGCCTTGGGGGAAAGCAAGCGAGGTACGCGACGTTCCGACTCGATTCGCGACCCCTTAACCTCCAAAGTTCATTCCCCATTTTTTTTTTTCACATCGTTGCTACTGACTTTGAAATATTTCTAGTTTTTTTTTTTGCCAATTTTTTACAACTAATTTCAACGAGTCGAATTTTTTTAAAAAATTCTTTTCAATCCTTCAATTTTCATTTAATTAGGCCAACGAATCGAGTAAATAATAAAAACAATGAATTAAATAAAAATCAATCGTCATGAGTTAGAATCGATTTTTATTGGAACGCCCCATACATATCGTACGTACTTATAAAAAAAAAGGAATATCTCGTTGCGCGCCAGCGAAAATCGCGTTTGCGTTGTCGTTGGAGCGGGATCGCGCGATGCATTGTCGCGACGCGTGAAGATAACGCGCTTTACACAATTCGCAATAAGCTACGTCGTTAAAACAGCCGAGTCGAGTTGTTCGAACGTTTGATAAACGTCGATACGCGTGAAATGATAAAAACAAAAAAAAGAATAAAAAACAAAAGGATAAAGAAAAATCAAAGAAAAGCGAAAAGAGGAAAAAATATAATTCTCCGAGTCGAGACGGTGGTTTCCACAAAGACGAAAAATCAGTGTTCAACCCCTCGTCGAATTTCTCGGAAACTCGCTCGCGTATAATATTCCCTTTTACAGTGTGTACGAAATCTAGCACCCAAGCTCCGAGGCACGCCGTGCGAAAAAGTCGTTCTAGAATTTCGTAACGTCTTGTCGGAGTCGCGACCCGGAAAGCACGAGATAGCTGAGAATACACACACAGACAGACAGACAGACAGACACACAAACACAGGTACACATTCACGTATAAACCTATAGAGACACGGTCAATATTGGTGTATAAACGCGTTTGGTCCGCACGGAAGAGCGATCGAGTCCTCTCGTCGAGGACTAGATAAAGAAAAAGAAGGATAGCCGCGAGATGGGCGGGGAGGACCGTGAGGGAATTCAAAGTCAAACGGTGAAAGATTAATATAAAAGAGAGAGAAAAAAAAACAACAGGAAATAAAAGAAATAGAAAAATGTATACAAGGAGTGGCAGGGAATTGTGAGGGGGGCAGGGGGCATCATCCTATTTCGAATGAGAGGAAAGAAGATTGCAAGAAAGCCATAACACACTAATATCTATCCACATAGAGTAGTATAATAATATAATAGTATAATATTATAATATATAATAATATATTATTATAATATAATGGTATAATATTGTAATATAATATATAATAGTATAGTATTATAATATAATAGTATAATATTGTAATATAATATATAATAGTATAGTATTATAATATGATAGTATAATATACAATAATATAATATTATAATATAATCGTATAATATTGTAATATAATATATAATAGTATAATAGTATAATATAGTATTATAATATAATAGTTTAATATTATAATATATATAATAATATAATAGTATAATATTATAATATATATAACAATATAATATATAATAATATAATATTATAATAGTATAATATAATAATATTGTAATATAATATAATAATAATATAACATGATATATCTAATATATATATAATAACTATCTATATTGATGGGGGTTATACCTATAGTATAATACTCCCGTGGTCGAGCCCCCTGGGGATCCTCACTTCTTGTCCCCACGTTAATTTCAGGCGGTCCAGTACCTTATAGCATCGCGCGCGCCACCGAACGAAAGAGAACGAGAGAGAGGAAGAGCGAAAAAGAGAAGAGAGAAAGAGAGAGAAGAGAAGAGAAAAAGACAGAACGACAGTGAGTGAGTATAAGAGAGGGGGGAGAGAGAGAGAGAGAGAGAGAGGAGCGTTACAAGAGACGAGGACGAGAAAAGCCGCCAAGAAAAGAGCGAGAAAGAGAGAATAAAGAAGAAGAAAAAAGGACGAAAAACGAAGAAGAGAAGAGGATCGCGCACGCCTGCACAGGGGCCTTGGCTACGATGAGAAGAAGAAAAGAGAGAGAGAGAGAGAGAGACGCCCGCAACCTCCGCGTGTCCGCCACGCAGAGAAGAGAACCAGTTCTCGCGTTAAATGGACGGTTCTCACGCATCGAAGAATAACGCCCCGGTATCTTGCCACGATAATTATACAGAGGGCAAGCGCATCGAAACGTCGAAGACTCCCGCGATGAGCACCACTGGACGAAATGAAACTTCTTTTTTTTCCCCCTCTCTCTCTCTCTTCTTTTTCGTATCGTTGCGTTCTTTTTCTTTTATTTCTTTTTTTCTTCCTTTCTTTCGTTTTTTTCTTTTCTTTTTCCTTCGGACTCGGTCCCCGTTGCGGGAACGGCTGCTGCCCCAGCCTGCTCCATCGTGTTGTGTATGTGAATTTATATATATATATATATATATATATACATTTTTATACACATCGCACCAACACGCAAAATGAGCCGGCAAGGGTACCAACCCGGAGAACTAATAACGAATTGCGTTACTACCTTTTTTCCTCTCGATCGCAGAAACTTCTAGCGCACGGACGACAAGCGAGAATCGAAAGTTTGAGAATTTTTCTTGTTCTTTTTGTTCCTGATGGACATTTTCGTCGGGGGACAATTTTGTCGGAGCGAGAGGTCGTCCGGTTATTTTTTTTTTTTTTTTTTTTTTTTGGTGAAAATGATGATTTTCTTTGAAATTTACTTTGAAATCAGAAACAAGAAATAAAATTAATTTACAAATTAATTAATTAAGAAGTAAAATTAATTTACAAATTAATTAATTAAGAAATAAAATTAATTTATAAATTAATTAATTAAGAAATAAAATTAATTTACAAATAAATTTTATTTTATTTAAAAAATGAAATTAATTTTATTTCTTGTTTCTTTGTTAATCGCCATTTTGTATGGGAAAGAGATTAACAATTTTCATAGGTTTTTGTAAGAATCGATTGTTAAGAGAAACGATTTTTAAAAATAAATTATTAATCGTGGATCGACGTTGAGTTGTAGCTAGGAATATAATTGAGAAATAAAAGCATCTTCGTGTCGTGAATAATTAGTTCGAGTAAACGGACGTATAGCGCGACTTTGTCAGTCAGCGATGCGGAATTCGCTATTCAAATTATGTAAGTTCATCTCTCTCTCTCTCTCTCTCACACACACTGTCTCGTGTAACGGAAACGATCTAGGAATTCCAATTCATACGAGACGAAGATGTGTTGACTCATCAAGTTGTACGAGGAAATTGATTTATCAGCTCGGACTCGAACTTGCGCCCGGTAATTGTACTCGAGTGCGTATTAATTGTGAGTAACGAGAGTTCGTGGAATAAATCGAATCGGTTAATAATCGCGAGCCTCGCGTTTCCACGGAAAACTAAAAGATCGAATTATCATACGAAGTAATCTCGTAATCAATTAACAATGTTTCACTAGATCGTGAATATTTTCATGGTCGATTATACAAAGGCAAACAAATATCGATCATTAAAAACCAGCGAGTCTCGTTGTTCGTGCATCGCTGAACAACTTCCGGTCGTAACATTTATTTTCTCACTTCCCTACTACTCCCAATCCCGTTAACAATCTCTCCAGTCCGCATCGATTGTCTTAACATTTAACGTATAAAATAAAAATAATTACTCGATCCTTTTTCAAAAATGAACGGAAATGAAAAAGACAAAAAAGGAAAAACCAAAATCGTAACTAGAAAATCGATGAATAAAAGATTTGTAAACAAAATTCATAGGAAACACTTTGGTACAATGTGAAAAAAAAAATCTCCCTTTAATTTATAATTTAAATTAAAATATTTTGTTAAGTTAAAAATATAAATTAAAATGAAATTTACCTTTAATTTATAATTCAAATTAAAATATTTTGTTAAACTAAAAATATAAATTAAAATGAAATTTACCTTTAATTTATAATTTTAATTAAAATATTTTCTTAATCTAAAAATATAAATTAAACTGAAATTTACCTTTAATTTATATTTAAAATAAAAATATTTTGTTTGTCAAAAATGAACGGAAATGAAAGACAAAAAAATCAAAAACCAAAATCGTAACTAGAAAATCGATGAATAAAAGATTTGTAAACAAAATTCATAGGAAACACTTTGATACAATGTGCAAAAAAAAATCTCCCTTTAATTTATAATTCGAATTAAAATATTTTCTTAAACTAAAAATATAAATTAAAATAAAATTTATCTTCAATTTATAATTTAAATTACAATATTCTCTTAAACTAAAAATATAAATTAAAATGAAATCTCCCTTTAATTTATAATTTAAATAAAAATATTTTATTTGTCAAAAATGAATAAAAATAAAAAAGCCAAAAAACCAAAAAACCAAAATCGTTACTAGAAAATCGATGAATAAAAGATTTGTAAACAAAATTCATAGGAAACACTTTGGTAAGATGTGAAAAAAAAATCTCCCTTTAATTTATAATTCAAATTAGAATATTTTGTTAAACTAAAAATATAAATTAAAATAAAATTTATCTTCAATTTATAATTTAACTTAAAATATTCTCTTAAACTAAAAATATAAATTAAAATGAAATCTCCCTTTAATTTATAATTTAAATAAAAATAAAAACGACAAAAAACAAAAAAACCAAAATCGTTACTAGAAAATCGATGAATAAAAGATTTGTAAAAAAAAAAAATCATAGGAAACACTTTGGTACGATGTGAAAAAAAGAATTGGTAGAGTTGGGAAACGTCTGCGAAGTTTCGAAAAAGAAGTGGTTAACTCGAAGGAGAAGTCCCCATAGGTATGTATATCTATAGCGCGGCTACGACGATAGACCTCTTCAACCCCCCCCCCCTCTCCCTCCGCCCCCCTCCACTACTCACCGGCGAGCAAGCCCGAGAAGCTAAGGATCTATATACATCTCTCGCACACTCTTCAGTAGGAACCGGAACTCCCGAGTTCCGTGCGCAGAATCGGCTATTCGACATCACGGTCTTGCATACCGAATCGTACAGTCGCTACCAAATCCACGAGTACTCGTGTACTATACAGTCGCAGTCGTCGTCCTCGCATCGTCTATACAGCGTTACTTTTATTCGTCTCGAAGCGGCGAGGACCTCGGATCGTCCCGAGGTTATATCCTCGAACCCATTGATTTCCCTTCCTTCGAACCAATACGATCCAAATATTACCAAGAACGAGAGAAAACGTCGAAGAAGAAAAAAAAAAAAAATATATTGCATACTTACGAGTCTTGCAAGAAGCTACTGTTATCGGTATAATTCCAAGGCGATTCGAACTTTGACGATAATGCAATAAAATGTGATAAAACACTATCGAAAACCTTGGCTCGAAGATATTTCTGGCACGAAGAGAATTTTATAATAAAAATACTATGTGTTTGGATGAATTTGTTGTTACGAAGAAATGGCAACATTATATACAATTTCATCGATCCAAGAGACATTGTATGAATTTTTTTTTTATTTAGATTCTTTACATTGTAATAGAAGCGAGGATATCGTGGGAAATTAAATAATGATCATCGATATAATTCGAGAGAATTTTTTGTGCAGGGGAGAGAATGAACATTGAATTTATTTTTACTCTTGTTATATTGGAGAAATAAAGTCAGATTCCTCGAATAAAGTCCTCCATTGCAATTTGTATGTATGTATGTATGTATATATATATATATATATAGCGAGCAGTTTTCATGATGAATTATGCGCGGTCGTATTTGGCATCGGACGTAACGTTAGGAAGAAAAAAGACTCACTGACAATTTGGAGGTTACGTTGAATTTACAAGGATTCCTGTTGAATTCGATCGACACGCCTATTCTCGCGAACTCCCCCGGAGGATAATTGCCCGGGGAAGGCGACGCGACGCCGGCATTTATGTATAATTACTTT
The DNA here is from genome assembly GCA_964007305.1 of Netelia melanura. Lineage (NCBI taxonomy): Eukaryota > Metazoa > Arthropoda > Insecta > Hymenoptera > Ichneumonidae > Netelia > Netelia melanura. The sequence continues at coordinate 6,078,094 of OZ023254.1, read as the reverse complement.
TTTTTTTTTTCGTCGCACATTTATGAAGAAAGAGAACGGTGTAACCGAGACGAGCTGTCGATCCCGGGGGAGATTGTAGAGAATTATTCGCGAGCACTGATTTTTTTTTTTTTTTTTTTCGTAAGAATTTACGACAGACACACGTGCAATGTATCGCCACAAGCGAATGTCGCGCAGGGAACCGGCGTCCAACATAGCCTGACACGCCATATTTCGTTAATTCGAGATCACGATTGAAGTATGATAATATCACTACGAATTATTGTCTCGTCGTCGAGACTAATGGATTAAACGTGCACAAAAGCTTTTTACTCACCTCTCAGGACAGGATTTACAGGTGAAAACACGTCGAAAACACTGGCGTTAAACACACTTTTGTCAGCAACACGAACTTTAGCACTGCACTCGTCTGTGCCGGTTATCACGCGTCTGAATGTGGGAACTCACCGCGTCGCCTCAAGCGCGCCCATGGCGACACCTGTCGGCGAATAACGTGTACCTGGTACTCGAAGCGAACGCGCGACTTTGGTAGAAGAATAAAAAGGTAATATGTTATATTCTTTGTGGCTAGATAAGATTCGGAAAATATAATTAGGGAGCAAGGAATTTTTGTTATTTACATAATGTAACGGGCAATTATTTAATTCCATCAGAACCTTTCAAGCGATATAATGTTTGTAATATATAAACTTTGATAAATGTCGATGGCTTTGCAGATTGTATCTAATTACAATATATTAAAAGATTACTCGTAAATTATCGACGAATTAGGGAAATGTTTATCAATGTCAGCTTACCGTCGCGTTCTACTTTACCGAACGCTCAAAAAGAAATCAACGGGAGAATTTTTTTATCGTGTTTGAGTGGCAGCACCGTTCAATCGTCTTACTGTAGCGCCGGTGCGATAACGCCTTCTCATAACGAGGTCGCCTTTACCTTCTGGTTGCGCTTTTCACCGCAGGCTGAGCGTGGCGCTCTCGACTGTTACCCGCCTTCGTCTCGGATAGTCAGTTGTCGAGAGAGAAAGAGTCTTGAACAGGCAAGATCCTAATGGTTTTACGAGAGATAAGGAAAACAGCAATGTTTGGGAAAACTTGAAACCTCGAGAATTGACCTTTCGATATGTGAGCGACCAAAGGGTGACCGTTTTTGTATCCACGTTAAGTCAGTCGGAAGTTGGCGACACGGTATTATAATTGTGATATTTGTATTACGCGGGAAATTGCCGATGCCGTAACCCCCCAACAAAGTCTTTTTGGACGACAGACAAATTTTAACCCCTCTGTACCTCCCAAAGTTACGAAAGTAAATAAAAAATGACGACTGTCGGCACCTGCCAGGAGTCAACAATTTTTTTGTCCAAAAAGGCTTCAATTGAAGGTTACCAAATCGGAAATTTGCGGCGTAACACGAATATCACGATTATAATTTCGTTTGAATTGCCGTGGCATTCGCATATACATGACTACGATAGCTTGTTGCCAACTTAACGTGGGTATAACAAAGTTCACCCTTTGGCCGCTCAGATGGCGTAGAACCAATTCTGGAGGTTTCAACTTTTGTTGACAGGCATTCACTGTAAAGAGTTCAAAAGATTATTTTAATAATCTGTTTTAGTCCTCAATTAATGAAAAGATTCCCAAAAAACGCTTGAAAAACGTGCTGTCACCTGGGATGATTGCCTTAATGTATTTAGGCTCACCCCCATCACTTCGTAAAAATAATTAACCGTACGTTTCTTAAACAAATTACCGTTGTCTTATCGAAAGGATAACCAAAAACTCGTTTTTTCCTTTTATTCACATCCAAAAACCGACGTGTCAGTAAGAAATCCTCGCACTAATAGACATACTTTTAATGTTAAAACTTTTACTAAGTATGACTAAATGTAGTTTTACGATGAAGTGTATTTGTCATCTAGTATTTGGAAATCCGTTGAATAAAACATGTATTGACGGTTTTTTCCTGGTATATATTATCGGTCGGGTTGAAAAAACCACAATCGTACACTATTGTCACGACAATTTGTTTCATCCTCGCACAGTCTTTGACCAGAAGCAGTCGCTAATATTGGCAAACTTCTGTGTATGCTGACACCGTTTATACAATCGTTCGACAAACGAATTCGCGAGATTGGATTCAGATCTTCGTCCTCGTTGGACGTACTAGTTGGTCGCCATACGCTTACGAAACCATCTGTCCCTCCTATAATGAGCCAACGAAAAAATCAAATGATTGAAAAAAACAAATTCAGTTAAGAAAGATTTTAAATATTTACCCGAAACTATTTCTTTGCCATCGTTCGAAATGGCAAATTGAATTCTCTGATTTGTGTTCGATCGTCGACTTTGCATCGAATTTAAAACTACACCGGGATTTCGTAGATCCCAGCATAAAAATTCGTTGCTACGACGCAATGCTGAGTACAATTTCGTTCCACATGGACTAAACTCAATTTGAGTGACACCACTGTCTGTCTTTAACGAGCATAAAGGACCATCCTTGTATAGGCCTGAAAAAAGATCAGTAACATAGATATTTTGTAAATAGATTGTTCCTCTATGTGATTATTTCATGCGGTCTACTTACCAATGCATTTTGAGTAAGTTCCAAAAGCGATCAATCCTGGCATTACTGGATTTTCTCGTATACAAGAAACAAGGCCAGTGACATTGGGAAAATCTGTTTTAAACGAAATCGTATCTTTTTGGCGTCCTGGACGATCGGTATCAAACATCCTCATAGCACCTTTGAATCCACACCAGACTTCTCTACCATTGTCGATAAATTGAACGCTTATTGCAGCCTCAACTTCGTCAACTCTGAAGACATGAAAGATGAACGTTCGTAGCTGTATAGACATGAAAGACTTCAAGACGTTTTCCTAGAATGAATATAAAAATTGACATTCATACTGGTTGTAAGGACGATACGTGGCTCTCAGTTCTCCCGTAAAAGCATCCCAAAGATGAATCGGACTCTCTCGGCTTGTACTGAGAAAGCAGCAAGTCGTGGGATCCCACGAATTCATGAGAGGATACCAGCAACTATCATAAACCAAACCTCCCTCTTTTACAGATAGAGCTGGGTTGAAATGCTGTAGAGGTAATTCCGATGGAATTGTACCAGAATACATTTCTCGAGGAAGTTCATAAATGCGTATTCTAAAATCTTCAGCTGGTACAAGAAGACAAGTTCCATCGGGTGACCATTGGCAACCTTTTGTGAAATTTTCATTACTCTGCATAGGAATATAATCTTGGGTAGCTGCGCACAGAAGTTTTGGAGGAGTGATCCAATCGTAATAAAATGTTTGGAGCTCCGCAGTCACAGGGGTATCCTCAGGCACTTCTGATACGCCGTTTTGTTTTTTATCTTTATCACTGCCATCCTCGTCGATATTTGGTTCACTTTCAGTAATTCGAGCTTCAATTTGAGTTTCATTCGAAAGATCGGGAATTTCTTTCGAATTATTTGTACTTGTATCGTTAGCAGGTATCTCTACACTTTGTTCGATAGTCGCAACACTGAAAATTGTTGTACCTTCTGCATCGTTTACTTTAACATTGTTTATTTCGCTGTCATCTGTTGGATTTGCAGCAATTGCCGGTGATTCGACCTGGTCGATCGAAGAGATCGAGATCTCCATGAGTTCTGACATTTCTAATCATTGAAATTTCGAATCTTTCGAATTATCAAAGTCTTTAAACAATCACAATTCTGTTAGGTCTATTTATATACGTTTTATTCAGATTTGTATCGATGCTTTCGCGGGGAGTTTATTTATCCTTTTAGGTTATGTCGACGTAATCGGCGCCAGCCCGTTCAATGACACGCGCAGTACTTTGAGTATTCAGTGTCCGTTGCGACATCATTTGATTAACATCGTTGTGTAATTCGTGTGTCTTTAAACCGGCAAAATAATCCTTCTTGTGTTATCTTATAAATACAAATACTAATAAATAGGCAGATGACCTTAATCACTCACGATCAACAAATAATTTTTGGGCAAAATGGGACCGCCGAAACGTTTCAAAAAGGACAATGGTACGTAACCTAAAATAAAAATATTTTCGGTGTCTGATCGGATTGTTATCATAATTTCTTGCATTTTCAGATCGTGGCAAGTGGAAAAAGCGTAAAGAAGATCAGGACGAATATATCGAGGATGATTACGGCGAAGGTAACGAAACTGATGGTATACCGGATGCGGCAAAAAATGATGTTGAAAAACAGGACGAAGGTGTTGTGGAAGATGAATTCGGGGCAAAAGATTACAGATCTCAGATGATCCTGAAGCCTGATAACAGTTCAAGACCATTGTGGGTTGTAAGCTTCTTTCATATAAGTTTTATTTTTCATTTCGTTTTCATCATTATTTCTTAATGAGACCAATATTCTTTTTCAGGCACCCAATGGACATATATTTTTAGAATCTTTTTCTCCAGTCTACAAGCATGCTCACGACTTTCTCATAGCCATATCGGAACCTGTTTGCAGGCCTGAGTATATTCACGAAGTGAGTATCCCAATAGAAAACTTTAAGATTGAATTTAATAAATAATTGGATGTTTTCTGTTTGTAGTATAAACTGACTGCGTATTCTTTGTACGCAGCAGTCAGTGTTGGATTGCAAACTCACGACATAATAGAGTATCTGAAGAGACTGAGCAAAACGAGCATTCCGGATGGTATAGTGGAATTCATAAAATTATGTACATTGTCGTATGGAAAAGTAAGTTTCGAAAAATGGAAGAATATAAAATTTGATAATAACGACATTCGATCAATTGATTTATTTGTAAATTGTTTTCAGGTCAAACTGGTTTTAAAACACAATAAATATTTCGTCGAATCACCGTATCCAGAAGTGCTGCAAAAGTTATTGAAAGATCCGGTGATTCAAGAATGCAGATTGCGCAAAACCGTCGAAGAAACTGTGGAAAAGGATGGATTTATAACAAATATCCAGGCCAAAACCAAAGCAATGCAGGTAGGATTATAGAAAACAATGATCAAGGTTGAATTTCTTATTTAACAACGTTTCTTTACAGTTCGGTGCAAAACCGATGAATGCGCCAGCGGTTGCTGGGTCATCCACAGCAGTGGAAGGTGCAACTGATATTCAAACACCTGTCGAAACTGTTGCTGTGCCGAACGATATAACGACGTATTTGAATAAGATCGACAAAGAGGATGAGGACGAGGAGGAAGAGCAACAGTTGAAGACAGTAAGTTTTGAAGTTAATCAAGAGAAAATCGAAGTCATACAGAAGCGTTGCATCGAGCTCGAGCACCCTCTACTGGCAGAATACGACTTCAGGAACGATACCATAAATCCAGACATTAAGTACGTAAAACTGAAAAGAAGTATCCTTCGATCTATTCGCCGATCATTCGATGATTTTCAACGATTAATTATATTTCAGCATCGATTTGAAACCATCCGCCGTTTTGAGACCATATCAAGAAAAAAGTCTGAGAAAAATGTTTGGCAATGGACGTGCAAGATCCGGAGTGATCGTTCTTCCCTGCGGTATTATACTTAGTCAATAATAGATATATTTAAAAAAATTGTCCACTAAGAAAATCTTCATCCAGTAATTTTATCCAAGGTGCCGGAAAAAGTTTAGTTGGTGTCACAGCTTGCTGTACCGTACGTAAACGAGCTCTCGTCCTCTGTAACTCTGGTGTATCGGTGGAACAATGGAAACAACAGTTCAAAATGTGGTCGACTGCCGACGACTCGATGATTTGCCGATTCACGAGCGAGGCCAAAGACAAACCCATGAACTGCGGTATCTTAGTCACGACTTATTCCATGATCACTCATACACAGAAACGTTCTTGGGAGGCAGAACAAACGATGAAGTGGCTACAGGATCAGGAATGGGGAATTATGGTTTTGGATGGTTAGTAGAAATTTAATAAAATAATTGTTTATTAAATATTTTTTATTTTCTTTTATTATATAATGTCGTGTGCTCAACAGAGGTGCATACTATTCCGGCAAAAATGTTCCGTCGAGTTCTAACGATCGTTCAATCTCACTGTAAACTCGGTCTGACCGCCACACTCTTGCGAGAGGACGACAAAATCGCCGACTTGAATTTCCTCATTGGTCCAAAACTGTACGAAGCCAACTGGCTCGAGCTTCAGAAGCGAGGATTTATCGCTCGTGTCCAGTGCGCGGAAGTTTGGTGTCCGATGACGCCAGAATTTTACCGAGAATACCTCAGTCGTTCGTGCAAAATGAGTCGAAAACTTGTGAGTAAATTTATTATGTCTTGCTGCAATTATGCACTAACTGGTGATAAAATGCATAAGTTCGATGTTACAGTTGCTCTACGTCATGAATCCTAACAAGTTTCGGGCGTGTCAATATCTTGTTCGTTATCACGAGAGACGAGGCGATAAAACTATCGTTTTCTCGGACAATGTGTTTGCACTGAAGCATTATGCGATAAAAATGAACAAACCGTACATTTATGGTCCGACTAGTCAGGTAATGTTTTCATGCCTATAATTAAGAAACTTTTGATCACGGAATGACCAATGCATTAATAAAAGTTTTTGTATTATATTTAGAGCGAGAGGATTCAAATCTTGCAAAATTTCAAATTCAACATGAAAGTGAATACAATTTTTGTGAGTAAAGTTGCGGACACGTCATTCGATTTACCAGAAGCTAACGTATTGATACAAATTTCGTCCCATGGTGGATCGAGACGACAAGAAGCTCAGAGATTGGGTCGTATTCTTCGAGCCAAGAAAGGTGAACCTCGTTAAAAAAATCTAAAGAAAAATCCCCTTTAAGAAACCCGAAGTTATTTTGATATTCCGGGATTTTTGTTTCTACGTAGGTGCAATCGCTGAGGAATACAATGCGTTTTTTTACACGCTCGTGTCGCAAGATACGATGGAGATGAATTATTCGCGCAAACGACAGCGTTTCCTGGTCAATCAAGGTTATGCCTACAAAGTTATTACAAAACTGGCTGGTATGGACGAGGAACAGGACATGATGTACAAAACCCGCGAGGAACAAGGGCAATTGTTGCAGCAGGTATTATCAGCGAGCGATATGGATGCCGAGGAGGAGAGAATTCCTGGTGAAGGACCTCGACAGGTACGTTTTGCATATAACATAATATTAATGCGAGATCTTGATCAATTTTTCGGACAAATGAGCAATAAAGACATTATAAAAAAATGGCTCTCTACTTACTAATTAATTCTTAAATTTATGGTAAACAAGTAATCTTGTACTTTCATCTCGTGCCAAGAAAGTTCTGTTATCTTTCGGTCAGATTTCATAACTGAACCGTGCTAGTGCTATTAATCCCAAATATTTACAAAATAGTTCATGGTCTTGCGATGATCCCGCTTCTGATAGGAGATACTTGTTATCTCCTAAGTCAATTCCGTTCCAGTGGAGCACTGTGCCCCTGCTCTTATGACACATGGCGCAGTTATCTCTCGAGTTTATTATACTCGGTCTCCTGACTTCGAAAGCATAATGTTGACACTTAGATATCGTGGCCTGCTCAAATATACCAGCGAGTGTACCTCAAATATGTTAAATCTGTTAGCTCCTTCTGTTTTAAAAATAAGAATTATAATTTTGTTTCTCAGGTTGTGCGTAGAGCTGGAAATTTGGCTTCGATGTCAGGAGCGGACGATGCTGTCTACTACGAATACAAAAAATCAGCCTCATCGTCGACCGCCAACAAACATCCATTGTTCAAAAAATTTCGTGCCTAATATACCAAATGTTAAATTCATCGGTAATTTTTATGTTTTTTTTTCAATACATATTTTCATTATGGGCGGTTATGAGTAATTCTTTCCCACGTACACTCGACAGTGCAAATTTCAGTATTGCATGCCAATGGTATAAATCTGACATATAATTTTCTCTCAGTTATGCAATGAACGTATTAAATAAAGAACGTTTCGATATATCGTGCATGTGTATCTCGTAATATCGATTACCGGAAAATTCTAGAACTAGAGAGAAGCTTCGTTGGTGTTTCCCAACTGCACCACCGCGCCAATTACAGGTGGTACGCGTAGAACGGTGAATAAACGAACTACGAACGAAAGCATCCAGCATGCAGCGTAACGTCACATTTCAATTACCCGGCGTATTTTTCATTCCTCGCTTTTCCAATGTATATTTCACCAGGATTCGATTTGGAAGAAACGAATCTTCGTACGAAACGTCGTTACGTAACGAAGAATATGACAGATGTACGAAGGATATTGGAGAAAAGTACACATATATACCGTGGAATTCAACTAGGTAAGTAATAAAATCTTTTTATGTTCTCTGAAAGCACGACATGCTTAAAAATTCCAATTCGTTGACGACTTCAACTCAAGAATACATCGATCCTGTTTAATTATACCTAGTGATTTAAATCCAAGAATTATGCCACATTAGTCGTTGGGCATAATTAATCTTTCACAGACCCTGAAAATGATCACGAAAATATATTTTTGTTAGAAAAACGTGAAATTGAAAATCGACAATTTCGTGGTTACATTGGTACGCCCGTGTTGCGATAGACGAACTGTTTACATTGGCAACGATAGATGGCGTTAATGGTAGGTCCTAGCAATTTTCCGGGGAGTATATAGTTAGTGGAGGGCCGTACAGTACGATGCGGGAGCATAGTGAAGCTGCGGGCGGTTGAGCGCCGACATTACTGCTTCGGCGTCGTCGCCGTCGCGCTGGCGAAAGAATGGCCTTCGGAGTGAAAGAAGCGTCGAATCGTTGAGTTCGATACTTCTCGACTCTTGCACTCTCCAACCGGCTGTCACATGTGTCAGTTGGGTCCCGTCGTTGACGACGCCGTCCGGACTATGTGTCTCTAACGTTAAAAACATTCTTCTTTCACCATAAAAATGAGAGAATACAGTCGGCCGTCTGAATTCTCACGTACACGACGGGACAACGAAATAAAAAAATAAACCACGTAATTTCGCGCAGTGGCCATGTTCGTGTGATAAATATTCCCAGTGTGAGTTGCAAAGCGTGAAAAACAACGTCGCCCGAGTTACACGACGCGTGCGAAAGAATTGAAAAACAAAACGTAACGAGCACGACCTCTTGGAATTTCGCAGCCGCAGCGTCGTGTGTGGTGAAACTACGAGAAACCGCGAGTGAACAAAAAAAAAAAAAAAAAAAAAAAAAAAGATACAGCCATCTATCCCATCCCTAAGTCGCGAGGAGATAAAAGCTGTGCTCTCGCCATAAAACCGCGACGTGTGTTGTTCTAGAACGAAAGAGAAAAGAAATCGAATCGAATAAATCGCGAATTTTCTATAGTTTTTATATATGAAAAATATGAAATAAGTGAGAAAAGAACGTTGGCTACAAGTTTGCGCGGTGCGGGTTTTATACATAGATACGCCGGCGCACACACACACACACACACACACGCGTGATATACATGTAGCGTTCCGGTCTCTCGATCAGCGGTGAGGTGAGCGCATACGTACGCGCGGGCTCTAAAGGGAAAGAGAGCAGTTCAGGTAGGGCGAGTCACAGAGTGGTGTAGCAGCATCACTAGCGCGGTTCTCGTCGTGCCGAGATGAAAGAGAAGGGAGAGGGAAAAGTTATATTATACAGCGCGGGTTTAAGATCGTAGTGCCCTGCCTTACTCTCTCTCTCTCTCTCTTACACACACACATACAACATTCTCTCCGTTACGTGCTCGGTATTTCGCGTTCGACGCTCAGTGTGTGGAGTGTGCTACCGTCGTGGGACCGGTGTCGATGGAACTCGTCGGCCACGCGAGGAGCGTCGTGCGAGGCACAGTGTGATCGATCTGCGAGAGCGCGAACGACTTTACTTCCCGTTTTGTCGTACCAGAAACCTTAATAATAACGAGAGCAATAAAACAAAAAAAAACGTATTCTCACCCGTTTGAACGTAACGTGGAGATTTCGTGCAATAACAAAAAACAAAGATAAAGTGTGAAAACGAGGGAAGATCCGTATGACAGGGAAATCAGTGTCTCTCGTGTGCATTCTACGTTAGTTTGACAAGAGCGTTAGGTGTGCACTAGGAATCGTGAAAGCCGGGAAGTGGGGAGAACGAACTTCTCGAGAAACATCTCGAATCCAACGAATCGCGTTGGTTCTTCTCTTGCATCCAACCATATCAAACTACCATCCGATAAATAAAGTGAAAACGTGAAAATCCTCTTAATAACAACAAAAAAAAAACCAACAAAGGAGCTGTTTTTATTATCGACGGAGTCGAAAAGTCCTGTCTCGTCTCTCGGTTGATCGAAACAAGAGCGAGGAGTTGCCGCGGGAAGGGCGTGGGACGAGGAAGCAGGGTTGCGTCCGGGACGACAGTTACGTGTGCGTGCGCGTGCGTGTGTGTGTGTTTGGTGCGTGCGTGCCGCGCGTGCGCGTGAATTAGTGAAACAAAAAAGTAGCGTGTAAAAATCGCGTGAATGTGCCGGTTGGTGACGTCGAGGTGGAGGAAGACGCGGTGTTTTAGCCCCGTGGAAGAAGTGGAGGGGGGGTCAAAGACGTGCCGGTCAGACTCGTTGTTGACAGTGTCTATATCAACGGCGTACACGACGTTTAGCCGTTATTCATCGCCCCGTGCGTCGTACCGACGTAGTACGACGAGGAGGTGTACGAGTAGTGTTAAATACGAGATTAAGAGTAATCCTGTCGTCATGCAAGTACTAAAGTTTTGCTCGAGCCGGTTGAAGGGTCTCGAAACGACGCGATACAAATAAAGACAAAATCACGGGGTACCCCCATCCCCCTCCACAAGCGTCGGATCGACTTTTACCGACGGTACGTGAGTCTCTCTCTCTCTCTCTACGTATATATGCATATACATATATATAGACATTAGAGAGATTGGCGGGCGCGCTACGCGCCCTCGCTCAACACACGTAGTCGGGACACACCACCGTGCAACCGGCGTTTCGCATGACGCACAGCGTTCGTGTCTCTCGGAGGGAAAAATATTTTTTTTAATATAAAACAAGATTTTTGCTTGTTTTTACAGAGATTTGAGAGGTAAATAAGGAGAACGAAGAGGATCGAAGTGAAAAGACAGGGGGCTGGCGATAAAGTGTTGAAAGAGAGGAATATTCGTCGACGCGTTAACGCGTTCGGCGTGCTGGACCGACCGTGGCGCCGGGGCGGGAGGTGGAGGAGGTGGTGGCAGCACCATCGGTGGCGTTCCATATTCAAAAGCGATCGGCGAAAGAGCAAACGCCACGCTAAACATATTCGCACATACAAGTTTTGTCCGAGCGAAGATGAGCTCCATGCTGTACACCCTGTACGGGTTTGCTATATTCTTCATGATATTCTGGCTTGGTATGTGGATCGTTCATGTATTGGCGCTAGTTGCGAGTCGCTGGAAATTACATCGTAAAACACCTACGTCGCCAACTTACGAGGTACCATTGCCAGGGGTTTCGGTGATCAAGCCATTAATGGGTGTCGACGTTAATCTTTTCAGCAATCTCGAGACGTTCTTTACCATGGATTATCCGGTGTACGAGTTACTGTTCTGCGTCGAGGATGAATCCGATCCGGTTGTTATGCTGGTGAACAAATTAATGGGACAATATCCACAAATTGATGCGAGACTGTTCGTAGGTGGCTCGAGGGTTGGCGTCAATCCTAAAATAAATAATATGCATCCGGCATACGAATCGGCGAAACACGAGCTTATACTTATAAGCGACAGTGGTATAAGAATGAAGGAGGATACTTTGCTCGACATGGTGGACTATATGACGGACAAGGTTGCTCTCGTACATCAATTACCGTTTACCTCGGATCGAGAAGGTTTCGCCGCTGCTTATGAGAAGATTTACTTCGGTACGGTACAATCGAGGATGTATCTAACCGCCGATGTATTGAGAATAAATTGTCACACCGGTATGTCGGCGTTATTGAGAAAAGCGCCTCTCGAGGAAGTCGGTGGTCTCAAGACCTTCGGTGTTTATCTCGCCGAGGATTTTTTCTACGCTAAATCGTTGACCGATCGTGGATGGAGGATCACCGTGTGTTCTCAACCTGCGTTACAGAACAGCGGACATTGCGAGATGAATTCGTTTCAAGCGAGGCTCAAGAGATGGGCGAAACTTCGCGTCGCCATGCTTCCACTTACTATCGTACTCGAACCATTGAGCGAATGTTTCGTACTTGGTGGTTGCGCCTCGTGGGCGGCCAGTGTATTATTCGACTGGGACTCCCTTGTATTTTATCTCGTACACATATTACTTTGGTTCATGTTCGATTGGACCCTATTGTGCGTCGTACAGAACAGTCCGTTGCCGTTGAACAAATTGGAATTCGTTTGCGGCTGGCTCCTCAGCGAAATAACGAGGCCTTACCTCTTTCTACAGGCCGTACTCGATCCTATTATACAATGGAGATCGAGGGTTTACAAGCTGAGATGGGGCGGCGTCGCTGAAGAGGTCAAGGCAAAAGTTAAATATTAGCCAATCCTTCTCCGTTTCGACTGATATCACGATGCTCTGATTATTATACTTAGGATTTAATTATGACCACGTATGTGATTGCAGAATTAATAAGAGCGATGGATATGCGGTATGTTAGAGATGTGTATGTATATATTATACACGAGAAATAAGGACGTACGAATGAGACGGAAACGATCATGTGTGTGGATGAATGAATGTCGCGCTCCGACGAATCGTTAGAGATAGAGCTGTTTCCATATACGAGCGTTATTACATGGCTCAAGGCAAACGCCCCGTATACCGTTAATTGCAAACGAACGATGATCGGTTTGTGTAATTTGTTTTTACCTATGTTAGGTATTGCTTATTGTATTTAAGGGTGCTCTACCTACGCGGTTTTTATTCTGATCTTGACAAAAAGACGGATTCCATGAGAAACGTGATACTCGGTCTTGGATTCTTCATATTTTTTACGTTAAGAGACTTACATTTGTATTACATCTTTCGAACCAATTAACGATTGGATTACGTGAAAAAGAAAAACAACAACAATGTATTTTTTCAAACTGTATTGTCCATCTACGTATTTTCCGTATCGTTATCATGTCCACGTTGACTATTTTGTCATATTTATTTGAATCTTTATCCTCGGCCTGATTTTCATCTTTTCGTGACAATCAAAATTCTCATCGGGTCCAACTTTTGCTTGAAACACTGTATAGTCAGAGCATCCTTGAAAAGAATAAGGTCAGACTTGAAACCAAGTGAGTAAGAAAGAAGGAGAGAGAGAGAGAGGGCCAATTGATGTTTCGACCGATGAAAAGCCCGTCTGATATTTCTCATTCCATGTCTCTCGAAAAAAGATGTTTTTTTTTGTCTCCTGGTAGAGAATTAAAACGAACCTATGGTCGAGTCAAAAACAATCTAAACAAAAAGAAACGATAGCGAGGAGATGGCAAATTCCCACAGTATAAGAGAGGCGAGCGAAGAGGATATCATCTTAATTGAAAAAAATGCTGAGTAACATGCAAAACGAAAGTTCCCGGTTTATTATTATAGCGACAAGTATATACATACATATACTTACTTAGATTAACGTAGTCAGATAGGTAGTTAGATAGGGAAAAACGAGGCATGAAGAATGATTATAGTTAGTGAAATGAAAAGAAACAAAAAACCGTATTAACCAGAGAAATTCAAATCGTCCCGATGCGTGTGCGCACTCCGCTACATCCGGTATTCCTTACCGTATGTGTGTAGATATATATATATATATATATATACACATTGAGAAAGAATAACAGCGCCCCTGTGTACAGATCGTGTACGAAGCGTGCTTGTCGCGTGAGCCGAGATCAATAAGATTGATCGACGAGCTTTTTTCCGGTGTTTTTTTTCTTTTTTCTTTTATTTTTTTTGTCGAGGGAATGAGAGAGTAACCACGAGAGACGAGGGAGTTGGTGAATAATCGTGCAATATTTCGTCGGAAGTAACGGAACTACTAAATTAGTAAAATGTTGTTCCTGGTCAGCTTGACGACCGTAACGATGCGAAAAATATCGTGATAAGAGAGGGAGAGAGAAAGAGAGAGATGTAAATGATAACGGACAGGTCGTTTCGGTTTTGTTTGGACGCAACAGCGATTTTATTCAAAATTATTCGATGGAGAAATTTGAAAATATTTCTGTCCATTCGTTTATAAGATTTTGATATTTTTTTTTACTGGTTATTAATCGGAATCACGATGCAAAATTTGATTTTAACATTTCAGTTTTGAATAAAGATAATGTCCTGTCCAACGAATATTAATTTTTGTCGATCGAATCGATTTTTTCTTTTTCTCGGTCAAATTTATTCGTCGTATTAATTTGAAAATATTTCTGCCCATTCGTTTAAATATTTTGATATTCTTTCTCACTAATTAATAATCGTTAACCCGATGCAAAATTATATTTTTATATTTCAATTTTGAACAAAAATAATTTCCTGTCCAACGAATATTAATGTTTGTCGATCGAATCGATTTTTTCTTTTTCTTGTTCAAATTTATTCATCGTATAAATTTCGAAAATATTTCTGTCTGTTCCTTTAAATATTTTGATATTCCTTCTCACTAATTAATAATCGTTAACCCGATGCAAAATTATATTTTTATATTTCAATTTTGAACAAAAATAATTTTCTGTCCAACGAATATTAATTTTTGTCGATCGAATCGATTTTTCGTTTTTCTTGTTTCAAATTTATTCATCGTATAAATTTGAAAATATTTCTGTCCATTCGTTTAAATATTTTGATATTCTTTCTCACTAATTAATAATCGTTAACCCGATGCAAAATTATATTTTTACATTTCAATTTTGAACAAAAATAATTTTCCGTCCAACGAATATTAATTTTTGTCGATCGAATCGATTTTTTCTTTTTCTTGGTCAAATTTATTCGTCGTATAAATTTCGAAAATATTTCTGTCTGTTCCTTTAAATATTTTGATATTCTTTCTCACTAATTAATAATCGTAACCCCGATGCAAAATTACATTTGTAGATTTCAATTTTTAACAAAAGTAATATCCTGTCCAACGAATATTAATATTTGTCGATCAAACCGATTTTTCGTTTTTCTTGTTTCAAATTTATTCATCGTATAAATTTGAAAATATTTCTGTCCGTTCGTTTAAATATTTTGATATCTTTTCTCACTAATTAATAATCCTAATCACGATGCAAAATTATATTTATAAACTTCAATTTTGAACAAAAACAATTTCCTGTCCAACGAATATTAATTTGTGTCGATCGAACCGGATTTTTTCGTTTTTCTTAGTCGAGTTATTATTGATTATTTCATTTCTAATTCGTTCTCATCGTGGTGGTGGTACGTTCGAGCGACTGCTGGCTTCGCAATCGCGAGAAGAGTTATGCTTCGTGTACGTTGGCCAACGCACTCTCATCGTGCTAGGAAAATAAACTCTTTTACTACCTTCGCTCTTGACCGGCATTCGAGACGCGCCGGGTGTAAAACGAAAGAGCGAACGCGCGTGCCTGGCTCAACGAGATTGAAGTGCCCCTAGAAAGGGTTCCCTGTATCGCACGAGTAGTATAGCCTTGATCCGTAACACAGTTGGCGCGAACCGAGAGTGAAAATAGTAGAGCGATAACGCGAGTGTGGACCCGGAAGGGTCAGAGCGGCAACTTCTCGAATAGAACTGTATCTACACGCGTGTGCGTTTTAAAAAGAAAAGTCTTTTTTCTTTTTTTTAAGGCACATTCCTTCGTACGAATTCTCGGAAATTTTTAAGACATAAATAAATAGCTCACGGTCTAGAAAACATTTGATTTTATTATTCTCACGTTCAACTCGCAATTTCGAAAGAAAACACTGCGAAGGATTTTTCATATTTGGAAATTGTTCTGAGAAAGTTCTCGAGGAGGTTCGAGAAAATTTGTTTCAATATTTTTCAAATTATGATGATTTCTTCTTTTTTATTTTCTTTTTTTTTTTATTTTGATAATCATATCTAGTTAATTATTTCTTTGACTATTTAACTTCAAACTAAAGGAATTGTTTTATTTTTATTTTACGAGAATTCAGAAATAATTTTGCCTCAAATTACTTTTAACCTTGATTTTCCTTCTTTTTTTTAATTCGACGATAGGAATTTGATAATTTCTAGAGAGTAAAGAAATCATTGTCGAAACGACAAAGATAAATAAAGAACAGACAGAACCTTTCAAATTATCAGTAGGAACGTTTAATAAGAAACAAAATAGAAACAAATTAGAAGAAATATCGCGATATAATTAAATCTTAATGAGAAATTTCTCAAGAAGTTTCAAGAAAATTCAATTTAATATTTTTCAAATTTCAATAACAATATCTAATTAATTATTTCTTTGACTATTTAACTTCAAACTAAAGAAACTATTTTTCTTTACGAAAATTCAGAAATAATTGCACCTCAAATTACGTCCAATCATGATTTTCCTTTTTTCTTAATTCGACGGTGAGAATTTGATAATTTCAAGAGAGAAAGGAGACGAAACGACAAAGACAAATAAAGAACAGTCAGGCCTCTTAAACTTATCAGTTGGAACATGTAATAAGAAACAAAACCGAATCAAATTAAAAGAAACATCGCGATATAATTAAATCGATGAATGGGAACGACTGTTTCAAAGCTTATAAAAAATGTACGTAGCCGTTCTATTTTCGACAATTAATCACGGGTTCGTAGCAACATCTGGTGGATAAATTTCGATTGCCATGATCAGGTCTTCGTCACTCGGTAGATTATTCCGGTTCGATTAATACGCCAGTCGATAGTCGAGTGTCAAAATATTTTTTTAGCCCGCAGGAACACTTGTTTTTTAATTCGTCCGAAATTTTACAACGATTCTTCGTTTATTGATAATTAGTTGATAAACGCGAAACGCAACTAGGAAGAATTTTGTTTTTCTTAATTTGCAGATTTTTTTATAAGGACATTTCGAACGAATAAAACGCGAGTCGTTTATTTTTATTTTTCATTGATAAAGAAAAATCGTTCCGCGTTCGAGGACGTTGGTGTCTATCGAGACGCGCGACGGTTGAATTTGTAACGAATTTTTTTTTTTCGATATCGAACAAACGCGGGAAAAAGGAAAATAATTGAGTCGTCGCGAATGCACTGACTGTTGAAAACTGCTCGGAAACATTCCGGCCCGTCTGTCGTGTAAACTTTGAATGAAAATGATACACGGCGAGGAAATAAAAGAAAAGAAAAAACAAACACACACACACACACAATACAAAATAGATTCTCGACATTCCGTTGTGAAACGATTTTAACAAAAGACTTCCGGAATAGCGGATGATATATATTTCTCTTCGATAAAAAAAATCACAACAAATTTCATTTTTTTAATTTTTTGTCACATTCGGAAATAAAATGTTTTATGAAAATTAAAGTCAACAAAGTGCTCATTTTTGTTTATTCGTTATGGTTTGTTTTTGAAGCATATTTCTATATTTATTTTGATTAATTAAAAATTCATAATTAATTGAATCAACTATGCGAATTTTGGTACACAAAATTTTATCGATATAATAATTATATTGATATAAGAAAAATAAACTTCCGGAATAACGGATAATATATATATTTCTCTTCGATAACAAAATATCACAACAAATTTCATTTTTTTAATTTTCCTTCACATTCGAAAATAATATGTTTTATGAAAATTAAATTTAACAAAGTGCTCATTTTTGTTTATTCGTTATGGTTTGTTTTTGAAGCATATTTCTATGTTTATTTTGATTGATTAAAAATTAATAATTAATTGAATCAACTATGCGAATTTTGGTACTCAAAATTTTATCGATATAATAATTATATTGATATAAGAAAATATATATTTCTCTTCGATAAAAAAAAATCACAACAAAATTCATTGTTTTTATTTTCTGCCAAATTCGAAAATAAAATGTTTTATGAAAATTAAAGTCAACAAAGTCCTCATTTTTGTTTATTCGTTATGGTTTGTTCTTGAATCAAATTACTATATTTATTTTGATTAATTAAAAATTAATAATTGATTGAATCAACGAGATAAATTTTGATATAAAAAATTAAAAACCATGCGTAAAATTTGGAAATTATTGTTTGGATTAAAATCGTGGATTGAATAAATCAGGGACGTGTCTAGTTCGATATTAATTAGAGGTGGGTCTATGCAAAGCTAAGACACTGTGAGAGCTCTCTCTGTTCGGATTTGAGGCGATCGTGCGCGATGATGCCGCTCCCCCTTTCCCCTAACTGTTATCCCCCGTTTCGTCTGGTCGGATCGATGTTTCGTCGTGAGAGGGCGGTGTATTTGTCGGATTTGGGCAAACGGAAAGCGCGAGAGAGAGAGAGCGAAAAGTACAAACACATTATGGCGTCATCAAGGGATGAAAAAAAAAACAGTCGGTACAAAATCGAAAGGAAAAACGCAAAAAAACGAACCGGAAAAATCGAGAAATTGGTGATAAAAGATAAGCAATAAAATAAAAAATGACGTCGGCGAATTATAAATAAACATGAAAATAAAACAACGAGACGCGAATAACAGAGTCGTTTGTACAAAAAAAGGAAATTGTAGTTCAGTTTTTGTATAAAAACTTGGCATTGACTTTGTACGACGTTCTTTTCGAGAACAATGCGAGAGACGAAGACCGGACTTGCCCTTTCTTCTTTTTCACTTTTTCCTCTTTTCTTTCTTTCTTTTTCTCTCTTTCTCTTTAGGAAAGATCTCGTGGCCTCGCGAAGGTGACGCGATCTTTTCACCACGTTTCTAAATATACCTTTCTTCTCGAGTGTAGCGGCAAAGAGAGCGGGAAACACTTTAGTGTGTCTCCGGGTATGTGTGACTATCAGTGATAAATACGTTTCCATTGAAAAATAAAAATCAATCGAAAATAATTGGCAAATTAATAATTTGCAAAATTTGTTTATTAAACGGTTTTTGAATAGATATTCATTCAAATTTTGTCTTGATTTTTCTAAATTACATTTTCGTTTGTAATTATTAATTTCTTTTTATCAATTTCCCGTATCGATACATTTTCTCTATTTTTTTCATTAATTTCCCGGCCATTTTCCCTTTTTTTAAAGTTTCTTAAACGAAAATGTATAATTTCCAAAAAATTTTGAATAGATATTAATTCAAATTTTGTCTCGATTTTTGTAAATTACATTTTCGTTTGTAATCATTAATTTTTTTTTTATTAATTTCGCGTTTGATACATTTTGTCAATTTTTTTCATTAATTTTCCGGCCATTTTCCATTTTTTTTAACGTTAAAAAAAAAATGTATGGAGCTTAAAGTTGTTTGGACCGCCACACTCAATAACCCATACGTACCACATGAACGTAAATATTGTAAACCATCATAGGTGCACACTTCGGCGTTAGCGAAGCTTCCATTTTTATCGAAAATAAAGTGATTGCAGATAATGTGAGCTAAACGAAGTTGTTCTTGGAGCGAACACCGAACGAATTTTGAAGCCGATTTCGAACCTGCATCTTCGCTTTCGTACGAGTCACAAGAAGCTATCTCACTAGATGAGCTAGGACTCAGACTTTTATTTGATGATTTCTTTTTCCTTTCGGGGGTGGGTCCAGTCCGTCGAGTTGGGCGAGGCATTTCACTGACAATGAGGCAAAATAACAGCCACCAGAAAAAACGCGGCAACAAGAGCTAGATTAATCAGCAAAGTGCGGAACATACTGTCGCGATCTAAGATTTTTTTTAACCTTAAAAAAAAAAAAAAAAAAAAAAAAAAATCTATAATTTATACAAAAAAATCCGGTTTTTTTTATTACTTTGCTTTTTGCACGATTTTCGAACAGATATTAATTCAAATTTCGCCTTAATTTTTGTAAATCACATTTTCATTTGTAATTATTAATTTCTTGTTATCAACTTCGCTTTTGATAATTTTTATTTCTATTTTTTTGCTTCATTTTCCGACAATTTTTGCTCTTTTTCCTACACTTCGTTTTTCGACCATTTTTTATGTTTATTTCCTTGCCCCAAAAAAAAAAAAAAAAAAAAAAAACCACAACTAAAAACAAAAAAATCACAATTTCGCGACGGAACTGAAAAAGTTCGAGGTCGACGTCGCACACGCCCACCTGTTTTTTTTTGTAATCTCATTTTTATTATTACACTTGAAAAACTGCCAACTCGAGGGTTTTTTTTTTAATTCGCAAACCCGAGGGTCGATTCGCGAAATCGTCTCGCCACCGATTCGCCGTTTTATTTCTTGCAAAAAATTTTCTCGTATTTACGTTCATTGTCACGCTCGTAATAAACTACGCGAGTTATACCGAGTTTGGCACTCGTTCGTTGTTCAATTGCTATATAACTTAGACGCGAGAGATCAAACCGCTAAAAAAAGCGTTCTCCCTGTTGGCCTTCGTACAAAAATAGAAAAGATCGCGGAAGTTGAATTCGGTACGAGTGCAATATAATTATAATTTTAGCGCTCGACGATAATAATAGCGATGATAAGGAGAATTTTTATTTTTTTTTTATCTCGTTAACCGTCGTATTATTCGTAACGATTAATAATCGACGACAACAATAATAATTATATAAAATTATCATTGTTATTATTATTATTATTATTATTATTATCGAATTTGTTTGAATCTCGATTACAAAAATACGAATATTATCCATTTTTTCTTGATTTTTCTAGAAAGCCTTGAGAATGTTTCTTTGCATTGTCTACGCAATGTGTGTAATTTTCACACCTCCCTCCGGGAGTTTCTCTCCGAACGAAGACGAGCGAGAACAAAAAATTAGCACGGAAATCCTTAGCGCTGGCGAGGAAACTACGATCATAAGTGAAAATCTAAGTTTGACGAGAATTCGAGAGGAGGAAAATATCGATATTTTTTTTCTAAAATTTTCAATAAAAATAACGTGTAAATTAAACAATGTGTTTATACACTCGAGAACGTATCTCAATTTCTCGGACGTTTCGAGATTACGTAAGGAAAATCATTAAATCGTTACAATTCGTGGAAAAAATTGTTTTTTTTTGTTTATTTATTTTTTTTTTTCGTTTATTTTTTCTTCACCGCTACGTTCGAACGCCATAGATAAGTAAATAACGGAGCGATATGCTGTTTGCCCTTCGGCCGGGCTCCGACAATAATAATTGACGTGGGAAATAATTATTAGAATTGCAAATTTCGATTCATTCGCGAGCGAATAAAATTGAAATTTGCAATTATAATATATATATATATAAACGACGCGTGTAAAGCAATAGTAGCTATTTAAACTTACCCGAGAGAACAGAAGCTCGGTTTCGTTCTCGTACTGGTTTAATTTCGTTTTGCCGGCGGGAAAAAAAAAATAAAATAAAATAAATAAGAAAATAGAAAAAATTAAATTTTTTCATTCAATTTTGCGAATTCCCTCGTGACTCGGAAGTTTCTTCGGGCTCTTCTTCATCTCTCGGTAGAAAAATCGTGGCTCCCGGTAGTTTATTCTTCGCGATGGTCTCGGACCAAACCCAAGGGAGATGGAGGGGGGAGAGTGAGAGAGAGGAGGGGAGGTGTTTGCAATCGTACAATTATAGTTCCTTCGGTAAATATTCATACAGAAGAGAGCTCTTATAAGCAAACCCCCTCTCCTCAGCTTTAGAAAACAGAAACGCCTGCGTCATTTAAAAAAAAAAAAAACGGTTTTTCCACCCTCTCGGTTCATTATCCCCCCTCTTTTTTTGACATTGTCCCGCGAACTCGTCGTAACTTCCTGTTCTCTTACGCTCGTAATTTTCCTGTTTGATATTAAAAAGTCTCTCGTCATTGCGCAATATTAACAGCTCGCGTTTATTCCTCATTCTTCGTTTTGCAACAAACTTTCGGCATCGTAAAATGTTAAATTAATTAAAAATTCTTTTGCATTTTCTTAAAACGAAAAATCATCGCTAAAAATTCATCGAAATATCGAATAAAAAAATACCAACGAGAACAATACATATGTTAATTAATTATTTATTTATTTCTCTTCGTTTTCTTTTGTTTTATAAAACCGTATAAAAACAATATCGTAATATTCGTCGACCGTAAAAATACGTTTTTGTCTCGTCACAAACAAAAAATGAATACACAAAAGGTCACGGGTCTTTAATAATTCAGCAGGTTGTTACTTACGATTAGAAGGCGATTGTCCTTAAACACGTGGCGACGAGGACGTTTACGCTAAAAATCGCCGATAAAAGGTAAAAGAGACCGCGAGGCGTAAAAGGGTCGAGGGATAGGCGAGCTCGAGTGGCGTCGCGTTAAGCTCCTACACACACTCACACACACACACACACACACACACCTGTGTCTCTATGTATGTTCATACATATATACCTGTAAAGTATATGTACATAGGTCGAGTAAAGCGCTTTTAGCCGGGATATTTATATAACGGATGCGCGCGAAACGTTGTAAATATAGACCAAACGTTGAAAATATTACCTGCGAATCATCATCATCATCATCATCATCATTATCATTATCATTATCAATGTCATTATCATTGTTTCATCATCCTCGCGTACACGTAATCACTGACGCGTGCAAAAAAGAAAATTAACGAGAAAGAAAAACACACGAACACACACACACACACACACACACACACACGAGAGAAGAAAAATTTGTTCGTTGTTTCTCGTGTGTGTTTGTGTTTGTGTTTGTGTGTATGTGAAAGAAAAGAGTGCCGAGATATTTAACTTTTACGTAAAGCGTTAATTAGAGAAATAGAAAAAAAAACAGCAGAAAAGCAAAGAAAACCAAAAAGCAAGATTGAAAAACGTATCATGTACAGACGATAAAGCTTTTAAAGAATCGTAGAAAAGTATAGATCGTTTATTTTTCGAACGAAGAAACGTTGAAATTTCGAGCTCAAGAATAAGTAATAAATTAATAATGATAAATCGGTAAAAGCTGGGAGGGAGGGGCGGGGGGGGGGGGGAGAATCTCATTAGCAATGAAAAATCGTTTCGTCGCTATTATTATTGTTTTTTTTTTTAACCACGAAACGTGATTCTTTTTTTTTCGGCGAAATAAAGATAATTGAAAAAAAAGAGAGAAATAAAAAACGAAAATTGTAAAAATCCTCACGGACGTTACAAAAAAAACAGGCGCGCGAGCGCAAAATCTTGCGATACTTTCGAATTCGCCTACGAGAAACGTCGCGGGCGAAAAATGAGGTAAATTTTACGTCGTTTTCTCAAGGCTAGACGAGTCTTTTTTTTTTTTGTTTTGTTTTTTTGATCACGTAATAGTCGCGAAATGTCGTAAAAAAGAGAGAGAGAGAGAGAAAAAAAAAACGCGAAAACGAAACAAAAATCGAAAATATTCCGTTCTCCGTGGTGCGAACGACATTGTAAAATTTTACGCGCAGCTCGATTAATCCTCGTCGATCTCCGTCTCGTTTGTCTCGCGCGATTACGCGCAAAAAGCATTGTTTTTTTTTGTTTGTTTTTTGTTTCTGTTTTTCAAATGTTTTTTGTTTTTTCTCTCGTTTTTATTTTCACCGCGAGTAGCGCGATCGTTTCCAATCGTTTTCTCTCGACGTTTTCACGGATATGCTATAAAAAAAGACGAAACGCGTATTCGCTAAAAATAGACGGCGAGCGCAATTTTTCGACGTTACGCGCGCTACGGGACGATTATCGATAAACGTATTCGCGAAAATTCTCGTTTTGTTCTTCGTAAAACAGCGTTAATTTGTAAAAGAGAAATAAAAACACGAAATCCCTATCGCGCATCGAAGTTTCGGTGAAAAAAATAGAACCCAAAAATTCGATCGGTAAATACGACGAAAGTTGTTTTTTTTTCATTTTTTTAACTCAAGAAAGTCGTAAATATTTTGCTAAAAAAACAAAAAAAAAAGAAAAACCCAAAATTCGACCGATAAATACGACAAAAGTTATTTTCGTTTTATTTTTTAACCCGGAATAATCGTAATTTTCTGCAAAAAAACAAAACCAAAAACAGAAAAACCCAAAATTCCTGACGCGCATCGAAATTTCTTCGGAAAAAGATCCAAAATCAGATCCGTAAATACGAAGAAAGTCTTTTTTCGTTTTTTTTTTAAACCCAGAATAGTCGTAATCTTTTTTCAAAAAAAAAAAATCCGAAAAAAAAAAGAAAAATCCAAAATTCGACCGGTAAATATAACGAAAGTATTTTTTTTTTTTCATTTTTCTTTCAACCCAGAAGTAAATATTTTGCAACAAAACTCCCTAAAAAAAAAAAAGGAAGAAAAACAAACTCCTCCTTCCCAACAAATCGAATGTTAACGTACCATTCGTGGCGGGAATGAAAAAATGACGCGCCAGTATCGAGCAGGAAGAAGGAAAAAGAAAGAAAGAAAGAAATGAAAATAAAAAATAAAATAAACATAAAATACTAAAGGCCGATTCGAGACTCGAATACGCGTTTAGCGATGTTGAACGATTAGTAAGCGAGCCACGTAGTCTCTTTGTGAATTTACCGAAGAAGTTGGCCGAGCCATCGCGAACGACCAATACCAAAAGATTCGTAACGTTGTTTACGTTGTTTTGCCACGTGTGTGTGTGTGTGTGTGTGTGTGTGGGGTGTGCGTATTTGAACTTACGAAATGCGAACGTAACTTACACTTGGACGAAATATTCCTTGTGCCCCCCCCCCCCCCCCCCCCTCTTTATCGCGCTCTCTCTCTCTCTATCGCTCTCTCTCTTTCTCTATCGCTCTCTTGTTCGCCCTCCGAACGTAATTGCACACCATTAGCTGAATGATAAAGCGCGTGCCCCGACATGCCCGAGCACATATATAATCGCGACTGTCGACTCGACGAATCTCTCTCTCTCTCTCTCTCTCTCGGTCTCTTTCTGGCTGTGCCGCGAGGCTCGCGATTCGCATATCGTGCTAGGAATAATCTTGCGAATCAATCGACTTGGTTCTGTGCAGCTCCTCTCGCTCTCCCTCCCATTAATTTAATGACGAGCGACGATCGGTAGAGTGTCAAAAGAACACGAAAACGATCGAACAAAAAAGTCAGAATTATTTTTTAAGCAGAGAAAACAGAAAACTGTTCTCGTAATTACGAAAATTAAGAAACATTGTTAAATTTTCTTTCGATTAAAAAGCAAAAACGGATGCAAAATAAGCGATTAATTTTTTATATTTTAATTTGCTTCGTTCAAAACTAAAAGTAAATGAATATTTTGATAATTTGATGTTTTTTTTTGTTTTTGTTGAATAAATAATTCACGATTGTTTATCGCGACTTTTTTTTGGGGCAGCGTCGAGCTTTTCGTTTTCAAACGGGCTCTTTTTTTTCGAGCGCGAATGTGCGAACAAAGAGAAGAGAATAGCAATAAAATCGTTGAGCCAGAAAGAAGAAAATTATTTAAAAAAAAAAAAAAAAAAAAAAAAAAGAAAAAAAATTCATTCTAAATCTCGCATTGTACATAATCATGAATGAACGAT
Source organism: Netelia melanura (assembly GCA_964007305.1). Classification (NCBI taxonomy): domain Eukaryota; kingdom Metazoa; phylum Arthropoda; class Insecta; order Hymenoptera; family Ichneumonidae; genus Netelia; species Netelia melanura. The sequence continues at coordinate 6,052,603 of OZ023254.1, read as the reverse complement.
CGTAGCAATTTTCGTATTTCCCTAGGCGTCGTATCGACAAGATATACAAGCCGATACGCGTTACTCCGCGTTGTATAGAACATCGGTTCGTTTTCACACGAATCACGTTACGAGAAACGGACGAGAAAAGAAAAAAGGAAGAAAAAACCTTAAAACGAAGACAAATCGAACGATAGATACGGTGAGATTTAAAAACAAACAAAACAAAAAAACAAAAAAAAACGACGATAAAAAAACTTTGCTACGTTGACTTATGTATAAAAAGAAACGAAGAAAAAGAAGCAAATAAGTAAAAAAAAAAAAAACAAATGAAATCGAATAAGACACTGTAAAAATATACATAAAGAGAAGAATTAAAAAAAAAAAAAAACGAGAGGGAGAGAGAAGAGAGAAAAGAAGAAAGAAAAATCCGAGCGGATATATCGAGGAGAAAAATCGATGGTGTTTTACCATTCGAGAGAACGACGGAGTATGTAATTATTAAAATTAACCGCGATCGATCGAGTCTCGCTTAGGATAGAACAAAATCAGCCGGAGGTCGTTCGAATTTGAAGCAAATATATATAAAAAAAAAAAAAAACAAAAAGGAAAAAAAAAACAAAATACGCGATGAAAAAACCAAGAGGAAGAAAAATATATAATACACAAACAACAAACGACAAATATCGTTCAATATTATTTCACGATGAAATTAATTACGACGAATGAATTTATTTCACGATACAAACCGACGTCCCTTCGAAAGAAATTTAAACGAATCGTTTGAGATAACGAAGCTTTTTTTTTTCTTTCTTTTTTTTTTTATACCGTGATATTAATATTTTTTTATCTCTGTAATTATTTCGTTGAAAAATTAATCCGAACGGATTTGATTCGTTCGATCGGTGACACGATCGTTTGTCTAAAGATTTCGAGTGTGAGAATAATTTGCGCAAGTGTGAATGTTACAAACAAATGGACGTGTGTGTTTGTGTGTGTGTGTGTGTGTGTGTGTGTGTGTGTGTGTGTGTGTGTGTGTGTGTACACAAATATGTATTATTGCCTCTCGACTGCGATCACGAAGTTGTTAATTTCTATTTTCTTTTTTGTTTTCTTTTTGTTTCAAATCGTACTTCGTTATACTATAAGCATTGCGAATTTATTCGAGAAAATGAAAATACAAATAAAAGACAGTTTTTGTTTTGTTTTTTTTTTTAATAAATGAAATTTTTGTTTTCTTTTGTTCGTTATCGTTGTTCGACGTGAGACGCGAGTCGTGCTCGTACCGGGGGAACAAAGACGAAAATGCAACGGGTGTTCGCACGAAGTTATACGAAAGTTAGTATAATTATTGCATAAGGACGAGAAACAAAAGTACGAAAGAAATTTAAAAACAAAAAAACAAAAATACAAATCTAAAATAAAAAACAAAAAGTATAAATGTAAAAACGAGACTATTAAAATAAAAAAAATGGAGCACGCTCGCGTCTTGATAATTCATAAAAAGAAAAAAGTACGTCTGCGACGAGAATCGAAGTATCGTTCGTCCTCGCCGAGATGTTGTTTTTTTAATTTTTGATTTTTTTTTCTATTTTTTTTTTTTTTTTTTTTGGGTTTTTTTGTTGTTCTCATCAATTTCACGATACACTAGTTGCACTAGCGAGCGACGTGGCTTAAGAGCGAGAATAGAGATTAAATTATTGTAAAATGTGAAGAAAATTACACGAACAAAAAACAAAAAGGCGAAACAAAAAAAAACGAACACACAGAGAGAGAGAGAGAGAAAGGAAAAGAAAAACCAAAACGTGGCCAATCTATGTAAAACACAGTCGAGATTTGCCTAGCCGCGATGATCTCGTTTAATTAGCGATACGTTGTAATTTATTTTTTGTTTTTGTTTTATTTTGTTTAGGTTTTTTTTTTATCATTACAATGCGGTGTGTGTGTGTGTGTGTGTGTATGTACGTGTGATTCCCGAAAGTCTGCGTGTATTATATTCGACACTGTTACTATGTGGTAATTGCTGTAATTAAAGGAAAAAAAAAAAAAGAAAAAAAAAAGAAAAAGAAGAAACCAGTATTGATCTGATTATGCGCTTAACAAAAATGAAGAACAGAAGATGAATAAAAAATGTCCTTGCTCGATTAGTGTTACTGTCATCGTCGTCATGATTATTATTATTATTATTATTGTTATTATCATCATCATCCATTATTATTATCATCATCGTTCATAATGCGAGCATTGTTAATATTATCATATTGCGTATAAATAATTAACTCCTCTCGTTTCTATACCGGCTTATTAGCGTGCTAGTCAATTTACCGTGAATCTCGAATAGATCGTAAGTAACTTAAAAAACAAAAAAGACGGAAGAAATACAAACAACAGCGACGATAAACTTTGGGTGATGATGTTGATAATACGAGAGGACGAAAGATTGTGAGATGTGTGGAAACGATGATGAGAGGGGTGAGAAGAACGATGGTAAAAGAAATAAGAAATAAAAAAATAAATAAAAACGTTCGAGGGAAACTGTCAGCAGCAGACAAAGGCTCGTCCAATTATAACGATATATATATATACACACACATATATATATATAATTATTGACATTCGAACACTCGACTCAAGAGCCGTTTGATCCTGTGTATAACGAAGAGAATGTTGGGAGGAGCATTAAAAAGAAAAGCAAAATATCGATTACATCAATTCTCACGACAAAACGAAAAAAAAAAAAAACTGTGTGTCGTTCATTTATTTATTATAGTTTTCTCACCGAGTAGTCGATCGTTATTCCCGTTTCGTTTTATTCGAATCGTTGACCCCCCCCCCCCCCCCCCCTCCTCTGGCTGCTTTTTCACGATTCGATCCAAGAAAAAATATATTTTTACTCGATTTTTTATTAATAAGGATTATCGTTGGAAAAACGATATTTCATTTATTTTATATTATCTCGTGGCTCGAAACAGTTAAATCAACGAGTACAAGTTTATTTATGCAATTGCAAAATTTTTCGAGGTCGATAAAATTGTCTTATTTATAAGATTATTTATCGTTGATATTTGGATAAATTAATTTTTTTCCTTTCGCTAAAAGTACAATCAGTCAAAAGCAAACAAACAAATGTGAAAATAACAAAAAAAAATATTTAATCTTGATAATTTGCGAAATTTTGTATAAAAACATTTTACTCAAATTATTTTCGTTTACACGAGAATTTTGCAATTTTCATCGAAATTTTTCTTCTTATTTCCACGTTACTCGCTCGTAATGACGCGTTTTGCGTTACCGGCCACGATTAAATTCTCGTTAAGCGTTCACGACGATTAATTCGTGCGAGTGTGAGACGAAGTTATAAAAAAAAACAACAACAACAACAACAAAAAATCGCATAATACGCGAAGGAAATAATTCCATCGCTGCATATTTTACATCCTCTTCGCGTAGCTCGAGTCTCTTAAACAAGGCGCCCATGACTTTTTCCAACGAACATCGAGTTCTCTCGACAGTGTCGAACTAATATCCCACTTCTCTGCTTAAATTTATTTGCCTTTGT
>OZ023254.1:6017931-6048865 GCA_964007305.1 Netelia melanura | reverse complement strand
TCCCGATTTACTAATCCGCGTAACGCGACCGGTTTTAATTTTATCGATGCTCGTAAAGGCGCGTGGGAATTCAATCGTGACTCTCTCAGTGTCAAGGACAAGCTTTAATGAATTTGCTCGCGCGACATTTTTTAACGAATGGAAGAATTGTTCGCGGACGGAATTAATAAGAGAGAACAATTTGGTCGACGTGATAACGACTCGTGGCAAAGACGTTGCGTACAACAAAAGAGGAGGAATCATTGCTAGATAAGTTTTGCGATGAACGAAAAACGAAAATTTTGAAAGGAAAATATTTTTGTTTTTTTTGTTTTCATTATTGTTCAATAATTAATTCGTTTCTAATTAAAAAATCGAACAATATGCGACGCTTTGTTTACAGACTTTAGAGTGTATTCTTTATAGAACACTCGAAAGGCGGGTTTTTCTACGCAGCATAAATTAGTTGAGACAAAAAAATAGTAGAGTCCAAATAGGAGATCGGTTAGTCGGTTCGTACTTATCGCTCTGGCCTAATGCGAGCGTAATATAAACATAAACAGTAATATAAACATAACATAGATTTCTCAGTATATGGTACATTAGGTTTTGAATATACACATATGCATATAAAAAAACAATGGCAATAGTGAGACTAATTGCAACAATTTGTGAGCGATAAATTCTTTTTTTTTATCAAAATTGCTATCTTTCTTCGTTTCTTTATCAAAAAAATAATCCGTAATTAGTTTATTTCTTTTATCGGAATGAACCAACACGAATTTGAAAAATTGCACGATCAAAGGTTTTCCTTCCCCGTTGCTAGATACAAGAACAAGCATGAAAACGAGAAGAGTAAGAAAATAAAGAAAACAACAACAATTTAGCGAGAGATAAATATTATTATCGATAATTAATTACAACGATTTTTGAGCAATGATTTTTTGTTATCAAAATTTATCTTCCCCTTCTTTCTTTCTTCGTTTCTTTATAAACAAAAATAATCCGTAATTAGTTAATTTCTCTTACCGGAAAGATCCAACACGAATTTGAAAAACTACACAACCAAAAATTTTCCTTCCTCCTCCCTTGACACTCGGCTGGTACGAATTGCTCCAAGCTTTCACATCCCGCGATGTAAAACCGTGAACGGCGAATTCTGTTTGCTGTCGTATGAAACAAAAAAAATAAATTTCTCGTTTTGGCGTTCGCGGTTGTGGAACGATAAGGGGGGGGGGGGGGGGGATAAAAAAAAAGATTCATCGCGCGCGCTATAACCTGCGAAGGGCGATGCGGATATTCGCCCCCGCGCATCGGTCGATATCGAGGTGCATCGAGCTGTAGGCGAGGAGGTTTTACTTCCTCGGCCCGAGCGGACCGACGACGTCACCGCGAGCTTGCTCGCTATGATTAATTGATCATTAAGCTTCCCCAGGAGCTTTATCCGATTTGCATATATACCTATATTTGTATATTTTAAGTCTCGTGTTATATACTTCCGGACAATATTTTCCGATCAAATTCGCGACAATGATATTCTCGTTCGCTCTTTATCGCTATCTCCCCCCCTCCCCCCATCGCTCCTCTTCGTCGCGCGAAACTAATTAATTTATTTTTTACGCGATAGAACGTCAAATTTTCATCTCGCCTCGTTCATCAACACGACACGCGTAATAAAACGTGGGATTATTATAGAAATCGTTAAATTTGAACGAGCTCGATAAAAATTTGATCGATTGAATCTTTAAAAAATTCTTCTTTATTTATTTTATTTTTGATAAACTTTCGGGTCGGAGCGAAGTGATTTTTGTCAGGGACGAAAATAAGGGTTGTTGTTGTTGTTTTTTTTATTAAAAATTAAATATTGCAATTGAGGAAAATTGAGGAAAATTTTAATTTTTAATTAAAAAATTTAATTAAGAAATATCAGAGAGAAATTTTTTAAATCAAAAGTTTCCTTCATTACTTAATTTCGATCGTTGGATCGCGAGAGTCTCGAATTTTCATAGGAGATGTATACGTCGCTCGTGTACGATCAAATCAAATTTTCTCTGTTAATCAAATTACTCGTGAAATTACTCTCGTTATCTTTATCTCTCTTATTCCCTCGGTCGATCAGTTTTCAACGATTTATTTCGGGAACCGCAGAGCATGAAAGATTTCGCGTTAACGTTCTTACGAGCAACGATGTAGACGACGAGTTCGATTTGACGAGCAGAAGGGCAAGGAGGGATTTACAACGCTGCAAAGATCTCTCGCGTTTCTACAAAGACGAATCTGCGAGCCAAAATATTTTTTCGTTTTTTTTTCTTTCTTTTTATAACGGGAGTAAGTAATCCAAATTTAAACAGACTTTTCTCACACTTGAGACGAAACATGGCCGACTGTGTCGACGATCCAAAAAAAAAAAAGAAATATTGAAAAAGAAAAATGGATTTGTTCGTTTGAAAAAAAAATCATGAAACAGGTTTAATCATACGATTCGACAAATTACGCGATGTCGATGAGTGCAATTATCGAAATTTGTTCGATTTGATAGAATGACAATTTATCGGAATTATAATGGAATATTTTAATCGAATTTTATTCAATTTTCTCAGATTAATATTATTTCGTTATTCGTCGCGTTGACAATTATCGTTTTATTGTCAATATTATTTCAAGGATAAATTATTAATTATGATTTTTTTTTAAATTTCATTCGAAAAAACATTTTTTTTTTAATCGAATTTTATTCAATTTTCTCAGATTAATATAATTTCGTTATTCGTCGCGTTGACAATTATCGTTTTATCGTCAATATTATTTCAAGGATAAATTATTAATTATGATTTTATTTAAATTTCATTCGAAAAAAACATTATTTTTTTTGTATCGATTGTTGAAGATCGAACGATAAAAATTGAAATTGATACGTTTCGCTTCGATAGAGATTTATTGGCGGTCGGTCAACTTGAGAGAATCGAGTTTTGAGAGAGATTTCAAGGGTCAACGTCCGGTCGTCACAGCTCTTTCTCAAACATCGACGTCGTAGAAAATAAAATACAACGAAGACTCAAGACGAAGAAACGTACGTGAGAAATCGGTCGACGTTCGGATTTCGGCTCGTGTCAAAGAATAAACGAAAAATGTGTTTCGTCTCTTGTCTGGCGAAAGAGGAAAAAGAAAAAAAACGAATGAAAGAAAAGTACGATCGAGGGTCTCGAGCCGAGAGAACTGCCATTAGCGTCCGATCCGAAGCTCTTTAACGAGACAAGACCTCGGGACTCCCGTCAACGTCCAAATGTAGCGAGAGGCCTCGAAAATCCCTCTGGAAATTCGCCAGCCAATTTTCCTCACTTTTTTCCCATTTTTCTTTCTTCGACCCATTTCTTTTCTCTCACGATTTTCCCAATATTATCGACCCTTTATCGTAAATTTTTCTGACCTCAAGGTCACCTTGATTCCACAATAAACTCAAAGTTTAATCATAATTAATATTTAAATAGTCGATGAACAATTGTTGGTGAAAAGTTTATGAATTCTTACTTTTATTACAGCGTATAAAAAAAATGAGGACGTTAATGAAGGAAGAGGAGGAGGGGGGGGGGGGGGGGGTAAAACGGGAAAGCTAAAGTCTCTTTGAAGCTAAAAACGTTGCGACTCTTTGCCCGACTCGTCATCAAACGTGACACGAAAACAATGAAAGTAAGAGACAAAACAGTTTTATCGTTCTCGCGTCCCGAAAAAAAAAAACGTGAGGAAACGAGTACGCGCTACTTTGTTTCTTTCGTTTTTTTTTTAGTATTTTCTTTCTTTCTTTATTTTTCACGTTTATTACCATTTACTTTTATTTTCCTCTCTCTTTATGAGCGTGAACGTGACGAACATTTGCCTCGAGTGGAGGGAATACGAGCGATACAATTTTTATTCGACTCGACCCAATTATCGATAATTTCAGCAGCGGCTTTATCCGACGTTAATTAATAATTAACGACCGGTACGATACGTATCTTTTCGAAAATTCTGGATAACAAATGATTTCGATTAAGCGAGAGAGTTGAATTACTCATTGAAAAATGAAAATCGTTTCTACGATAACGAGCGTTAATTATCCGCGCTAAACAATTATTCGCGGCTGACGCGTCACGCCGGAAAGAAAAAACCTCCTTTCGATTTCGACATCACTCTCTCTCTCTCTCTCTCTCTCTCGTTCATTTTCATTTGTTACTTTCATTTCGTTTTGTTTTTTATCAAATCGCCCGATACAATTTGTTAAAAGCTTTCTCCTCTCGCGATCGTTCCACGTGTCGTGAAAAATGGAAACGAATTCCAGCGTGCGCTTCGATCGTTCGTAAAAACAATTCGCTCTCGCGTTGTAGATTGCTACGTTTTCAATTTTCCCCGCTTACTTTTGTTTCCTTCTTTTCTCCTTCGTTCTCATCCTCGACCCTCGAACAAAACAAAAACAAAACAAAAATTCTCGCTGTTTCCGAAACTTCACAAATTTCCTTCGCTCGCAGCGTCCTCGCTTGTCACGTGGTGTTCGTTTTCTCGTTAATACAGCGCGTCCCTGCGCGAGGGCGCCACTGGCGCGCGTCCCGCGAATCATTCGTTTGGTCAATCTCGTTCTATCCGTCGCGAGACGCATACTACGGTACGAAATCCGCAGGAATCGTGGCGCGGCTGCATTGGGCAACGCAATTATTCGGAATCGATAGTAACGTGACCCGAATCTGGCTGGTGTTTTATTTTGAACAAAATGAGAGACGCGCGTGGTAATGGAGCGCTGGCGTCGCTGGTGGCGATAAGGGGAAGTAGCGAGAGAAGGGAGGGGAGAGGGTTCGCGTCGTCGACGTCACGAACATGACGCCGAGGGCTCGAGGCAAATTCGCGATGGCCCAGAAACAGGTGGGAGACGTCCCACGTTGTTTCTCTCGTCTTTTTGTTACACCTACATATGTATATATAAATATATATATATATATATACGTCGTCGCGCGAAGCTTAATTTGGCACATGGCTTGTGTACTATAAATACGAATAGAGCGTGGCCGACGAGTCTCTTTACATGTGAAGCTCTCAAAGACAATGCTTTGAAAATTGTCAGGTTCTCCCTCGAGTGGCATCGATCCTCGGATAGAAGACGGCGGGTAGGTTTTTCGGGAAGTGGTGGAAGGGGTCGAAAACGCGACGTATAGTCTCCCGAGAAAGAAAAAGGAGCGGAGGTGATAGGTCGCCCATAGTTTCGCGTCGACACGTTTGACCCTCTTGACTCTCCCTCTTTCCATCTCTTTCACCTCGACGTTTCTACTTTCTCCCTTTTAGGTACGGCTCTTCCTCTTCTTCCTTCTTTTATACCGATTTGTCTTTATACCTTTTTTTTTTGCTCCGACTCTCTCTCGCTTTATTCTCTCTCTTATCGTATTTACTCTCTTATCTTTTTTTTTTTCTTCTCTTTTACAGTGAATTAATTCATTTTCATGTATTTAGGAAATATTTAAGATTTTTTATACGCAGGAAGGTACTTATAATGTTTAATAATATTAATAAATAAAATAGCTTCGTGGAACGAATAAGCTTAGTTTTTTCGTTTTTTGTGTGATCGATGGAAACATATTTGTATTCAAGGGTTGTTTTTTGTTTTGTTCTCGTGTCGCGAACTCTGGCAAAGTTCGGACGTTCTCTCACGCTCGTTCCGAAATTACCGCGCTCGGTGAACGTTAATTTCTGTTCAAGGGTAAAAATGCCGCAGTATAACGAGAGATGCACGAAGGGCAAGAGTACATTAAACACCGTGACAGAGACTGAAAGAGTAAGAGAGAGAGAGAGAGAGAAAGGGGTTGATGCGGTATAAAGCAAATATATCGTTTGCCAGGAGCTTCGAGTCGTCGATACGACCGCGAATAAAAATTCATCCCGCGAGCTTCCCTCGTCGGTACGCGGTGAGTTCATTTTCTTTTGGTCCGATCGTGATCGAGAACGAGGAAAAAATAAAATCAAACTCAACCAAAGGTTTGCAACGATGACGAACCAACCGCGAATTCTCTGTTTTTTTAGTTTATCCAATTTGTGTTTTTCGATACGAACAACCGCGTAATATCGCGAGTAAAATTTATCCTCTTGCAGGAAACCGCGGATATAATCGATTTTTCATTTTCATCGAGGGAGACTCGAGGTTGGAAGTGAAGTTTGATAAAAGTCAAATAAACGGGGAAATATATCGAAAGGGCAAGGGTCGAAGTGTCGTCCAGAGAACGAGCGAATTTCTTTCAAGGTTGACGGTCAAAAGTCCAATGAAAATAATTCTTTTTTTTTGTCGTTTTAGCTCGAGGATATGAAGACGTCGCATGCGATTGGCAAATTGTCTCGTTCCTCGTGTAAAAGCTTCTCCCTTCACCAGTCTTTTATATCTTCCAAGCTTTATCCCTCTTCTGATATAATTTTCATCACGATTTTATATCATCGCACGATCAAATCCAACTTGCTTTTATCTTCGATGCGATCGATCGCTGAGACGAATTTGTCTCGATAAAAGAAAAAAGATCGATACGAATTCCAATAAAGTTCATTTTATTAACAAACGAATTGATTTTATATCATCGCACGATCAAATCCAACTTGCTTTTGTCTTCAATGCGATCGATCGCTGAGACGAATTTGTCTCGATAAAAGAAAAAAGGTCGATACGAATTCCAATAAAGTTCGTTTTATTAACAAACGAATTGATTTTATATCATCGCACGATCAAATCCAACTTGCTTTTGTCTTCGATGCGATCGATCGCTGAGACGAATTTGTCTCGATAAAAGAAAAAAGATCGATACGAATTTCAATAAAGTTCGTTTTATTAACAAACGAATTGATTTTATATGATCGCACGATCAAACCCAACTTGCTTTTGTCTTCGATGCGATCGATCGTTGAGACGAATTTGTCTCGATAAACGAAAAAAGATCGATACGAATTCGAATAAAGTTCGTTTTATTAACAAACGAATTGATTTTATATCATCGCACGATCAAATCCAACTTGCTTTTGTCTTCGATGCGATCAATCGCTGAGACGAATTTGTCTCGATAAAAGAAAGAAGATCGATACGAATTTCAATAAAGTTCGTTTTATTAACAAACGAATCGATTCAATCGAATCAAATTTATAACAATAAATCGGACTTTATTAATTCGATCATCGGGGACATTCGTAATTTCGCTGAAAGCGAAACGATAAATTCGTATCGATGCAAATTGATCGAATGAAACAAAATTAATTATCTCGTCATTTCTAATTTCCATAATTTCATTTCTTCGATCGAAACAATATTCTTCATTTCCATCGATCGCTTTAAAAATTTTCAGGACGTTCGAGCTATCGAGCTTTAAAATTTCGGGAACTCGATTCCTCTTCGGCCAATTTTGTTAACCGAGTGGTGCCAATAAGTTTCCAGCGAAGGATCGAGGACTTCACGAGTGCGCGACTGTTGCCTCTAGTCACGAAGCTTTCGTTGATGGAAACGCGATGGCAAACATCGGTCAAGAGCGAAGGAACGAAAAGCATTAAAAAAATAGGAAAAAAAAAAGTATTTGGACGAGAGGAGCGAGTAAAAAATCTCTCTGCAGGATTCGACCTCGCGCGAGCATTATCACGTCGCTCACGATGAAAAAAAGAATAAAATCTTTGCGTGTGTCTGGCTCGAGTACTCGATTCTCTTATCTCCGCGCACGATTGGCAATGCCGAGCAGCTGGTAAAGCGTTTGCGAACGGAAGCGATGGAGAGGGCCTATACCAGAAAATAGTGTGCAACCGTAGTTGGCAATAGAGGCAATGATTTATATATATACACCATTGTACAGTATGCAACGTATATATAGTACGTGTAACAGTGACTTCTCAAGGACGAAACCACCGCAGCAGCCAGCTACCGATAGCTCTCGTTCTCACAGTGCGGATATCCGATGTATATATACAGGGTGTCCCTTTTATCTCTGCCAGCCGAAATAACTCGGTAATTATCGACGTCACAAAAAAATATTTCAAACAAAAGTTGTAGGGTGTGGAGGAAGTCATCAAACGCGACTCTCTTTTTTATTTCGGTGGAGGCGTTTACGCACAGTGAAGGCTACCGTCAGTTTTTTAAATGGAATGGCACATTTTTTTCAACTATTTTGTAGAGCACCTTAAGCTGCATACTAACATTAAGGGGTGAAAGTCGTTTAAGGTCATTCAAGGTTAGTATTGATGATACAAATTTAAATGTCTCGGATCATTATTAAATATTTGGTAGTCTTGTGAAGATGTCACGAAAAAATGATGTAAACAAAAGTTGTACTGTTTGAGGGGGGGAGGGGGGGGGGGGCTATGACTGCGACCAATTTTTTTATTTTGGTGGAGGCGTTGACACACGGTGAAAGTTACCTTCAGTTTTTAAGAAAATTGGTCGCATTTAATGGTTATTTCCACATCGTACAAATTTTGTTTGAAACATTTTTTTGTGACGTTTATCATTACCGAGATACTTAAGGTGGTTATGTTAGGTGAATCACCCTGTATATAGTTATAGTTAGACGCAGATAAATGTGTGTATGATGTAATATTTAAATTATTTATTCATTAAAAAGTTATTTCATACAATATTGTACCGTATATAATTATCTAAATAGAACTGTAACTATATTGCAATATAGATAAATATATATGTGGTATAATGTTGTACAAGAAACTTATTAATTGGTAAAAAATTAAAATATTATATTATCTATAAATCTACATGTAATTATAGTTATAGTTAGATGTAGATAAATGTGTGTATAGTGTAATATTTAAATTATTTATTCATTAATAAGTTATTTCATACAATATTGTACCGTATATAATTATCTAAATCGAACTGTAACTATATTGCAATATAGATAAATATATATGTGGTATAATGTTGTACAAGAAACTTATTAATTGGTAAAAAAATTAAATATTATATTAGCTATATACCTATATTTAATTATAATTATAGTTAGATGTAGATAAATGTGTGTATGATGTAATATTTAAATTATTTATTCATTAAAAAGTTATTTCATACAATATTGTACCGTATATAATTATCTAAATCGAACTGTAACTATATTGCAAAATAGATAAATATATATCTGGTATAATATTGTATAAGAAACTTATTAATGGGCAAAAAATAAAAAAATTATATTATCTATATATCTATATTTAATTATAATTATAGTTAGATGTAGATAAATGTGTGTATGATGTAATATTTAAATTATTTATTCATTAATAAGTTATTTCATACAATATTGTACTGTATATAATTATCTAAATCGAACTGTAACTATATTGCAATATAGATAAATATATATGTGGTATAATATTGTAACAAATTTATTAATTGGTAACAAATTTTAATATTATATTATCTATAAATCTAGATGTAATTATAGTTATAGTTAGATGTAGATAAATGTGTGTATAGTGTAATATTTAAATTATCTGGCCATTAATAAATTATTTCATACAATATTGTACCGTATATAATTATCTAAATCGAACTATAATTATATTTAAATATAGATAAATATGTATTTGGTATAATATTGTACAAGAAACTTATTAATTGGTAAAAAATTAAAATATTATATTATCTATAAATCTACATTTAATTATAGTTATAGTTAGATGTAGATAAATGTGTATACGGTGTAATATATAAATTGTTCATCCATTAATAAGTTATTTCATACAATATCACACTGTATATAATTATCTAAATCGACCTGTAACGATATTGCAATACAGATAAAAATATATCTGGTATAATTTTGTATAAGACACTTATTGATTGATAAACAATTTAAATATTATATTACCTATATATCTATAATTAATTATAGTTACAGTTACACATTGATATATAATGACAGTAAAAAATTCAAAATTTAAAAAGTTTCCCCAAATTAATAAATGATTTCGTGGATTTTAAAATAGAATAAAACGTATGAAAAATCGATGAACGGCTCATCCGAATGTCAAACCTAAAAGTGCTGCCGGTTATTGACCAGTCGATGTCCCTAGGGTCGACCGTACTTTAGCTAGTCGTCGAAAAAAAGTAATCTTCTTCGAGAGTTCGGTGTCACGAGGAGAAAAAAATTTCAACGAATCTCCCTTTGCCGCTTTAGTTTAGAGCTCGCGGCATTCTAGCCGTTGCTGACTGCCGCCAGATGTCGCGACGCGCATCTGGTGGGAAAATCCCGCTACAACGAGGGGGCCTCGTAACGGGGCCGGTTGTGACACATCCCCCCCCCCTTCCTGTCCTTTTCGCTTTTTGATTTTTTTCCTTCTCTTTCATTACGATACTAATAACTTTCCCAGTCTTTGCTAAATGAAAGAAATCTCATCCTGCGTACAATATCTTCCCGCGTTTACGAAAAAAAAAAAATATTTTTTTTCGTACATGCGTTTGATGAAAAACGCTCACTCGTAATCGAATCCACATGTCGTCAAGATAATATCGTCCTTAGCGTGAAAACTGTACTGACGCATCAACTGAGATTTATCACGAGGTTAGCTCGAAGAGTCAACAATGAAAATACGTAACATTCGTTTCGAAAACATTTTTTTCCATCGACTCGTCGTTCGTTCGAATGCCTCTCTCTCTCTCTCTGTCTCTTTATATATGCGACTGTGTGTATGCGTGCATGTGTAAATATATAGATAAATATTTTAAGCAATATGTGAAAATTGGGCACACGATTGAAAAATTGATAGACAATTATTGAAAACAAAAAAAAAAAACGACGGAAATAAATAAAAAATTGATTGTCCGAAACAATTATTTCGTTTCGAAGTCTATTATTATCGTTATTATTATAATTATCGTTATGATGTCGAACACGAGCATTCGCATGCGTGACTGTGATAATAAGTTTTTAATTTGTGTTCATGGTATAAGTGTATATATAGCTCAGCATTATAAATACGTATATGATGATTCACCGCGACTGCAAAGACGATGGCAGCTACAAATTATTTATATATATATATATAGCTTTCACTCTCTCTATCTTATTTCTGCGCGGCACGCGAATTTATTTTTCTTTCCCCCACCCTCCCTCCTTCCCTCTCTCCCTCCCTCCTGCTTCCCATCGCTGCAAAACTATGCGAATTATAACGAGAAAAGAGCGGAACACCACCTGTGTATTCCCGGCTGGTGCGTGACGCGTCTGGCGTATGCGATGAAAGTGAATGTTCGACGAGTGGATTGTAAAGATCGAACGAGGAACGCCATTATGAAATAAATGAACGAAAAAAAAAAAAATAAATAAATAAATAAATAAATCCTCATTCGTCTTGAAATCTTTTCTCTCCCTCCATTATCCACGAAGTTTCCTTCTTTTCGCGAGGGATTTTTTTGTTATTTTTAGGGAAGAATGATTTAAGGTAGTCCTATCGTTGGGTGGGGGATTAAAATTTTATTCCCGTTTTTTCTCACATTGGAAGTGGACCAAGCGTTTAAAGTTCATTAAGAAAAGTTGTTGCAAATCGACTAAGGAACAACATACTCAAAATTCAAATTGATCCTACGGAAAGTTTATTTTTTATATAATAAACAAAATCATGAATTTTGTTTTCCATAAGATTTGTTATAAAAACTAATCGAAGCTTCTTTGATGTCGTATAAAAATGTGTGTAAAATTTCAACGGGCTTCATCGAGCAAATAATCGAGATACGAATTGCATAATGTTGCGATATTTAACACGGGCTCTTATGGGACATTGCGAAAAGTGACGATTTTCAAGAATAAATATCGTGATTTTTGAGTCGATAAAGACCCCTGAAATTTTACACACATATACATATGACATGAAATAACGTTTCCGCAAATTTTCAGTGAAATCTAACGGAAACGCTGTAACGATAGGATTACCTTAATCGACGAAAAATAAATCGTTATATGGATCGAAAGTAGAGGAAAAAATCGCGAGAGGAATTTTCCTCTTTTTTTTTTTATTTTTTCTTTCGTTTTTCACAAAGGAGGAACGCGTTGTTGTACGTAATCCGAGGTAATGTCCTTAAACCCAATTGACCTTACGTCAGTTCGAAATGAGTCTCGGGATAACGAGACGAAATGAAACTGATCGAGACGCACGAGAGTCCTATCACGGGGTGCTTGTGATAATGCTTTCATTGTCAGTCCCTCGGTCCGTACGACGACCGGACAATGAGCAAGAGACCGTGAGATAAAGGGGCCTTTCCTGGTTGACAACGAATGATAAGTGATAATGAGGCAATTTATCATTTCGCGCTGGGAAATAATACGCCATTTGAATCCAGACTGCATCGGCAACCTCATCAACTATGTAAGTGGTCGAATTAAAAAAATCGTGGATATCTATAGCACGCTTACGAAAATAGAATCGCGAGGATATTTTTGGACACTCGTTACAGCTGTCCACTCGCACGATCCTTCATTTTGTATCGTAACATTTTGCTGCCTTGAAATATTTAGCAAAAAAAAAGAAACTCACGAAAACTGCATCGTTCGTTATAAATATTTTATTAAATACTAACGGTACCCGGCATGCGTTGCAATGCCGTTTTGGTGTCATAATTCATTTGACGCACAATATTTTTTGTTTTTCTCTCCATGTGCGAAGCATGAACTTTCCAAATATAATCTATACTATACACATTTTTAGCGATTGTCCCCGTGTTTCGTTGATGGACATTGCAAATGCGAGTCGCACTGGAAACTGCAAACGTTTGAAATCGAATGGCATATATTTTGGTATCATTGGGATACGTGACAACAGTAAATCGTCTTTTCCTTCAAATTTTCTATTTTAAATTGTAGTTTCGCTGATATTGTTCATCATATTTTCCCCTGGAAGCCCAGTACCGTTGCAAAGTCGTGGTGGATTGATGTTTCGTAAAAGTATGATAGGCACGTCAATTTTCAATGTTACAACGTGCGGCAGTATGCCTGGCAAATTAAACGAATTCAGGAATTCAGTTGGATAATTAACAACTTGTTCTTGATTAATAAAAGCAGCAATCGACTTGTACGTTTTAGCTTCTCATGATATTCTCTTTTGAATCGTGAAATTTATATAATTGACATTGGTGTGTTTTGCTGCTAATATAGCACGTTCCCTTAACCACTTATGTTTTTTGCAGTTATGAACAATATTTTCTCAAACTTTGTGAATCAATTCGTTTGTTGTGGCTGTTATTTTACGAAAGTTTGTACTTCGTCGTAGATACTCTAATGGTTTTCAGTCTTTCTTCTCGGTGCTCGTCCGTTTCTGAAACTCGTAATGTATGTTTCCTTTTTGATCGAGGTGTAGATCTTTCAATCGCTTCCCGATTTAGAGTCACGATTAATTTGACATTCACTGCCAAATGAATTATGCAACTAATATATAATATAGAGTCGATCGAGTCGTTAAAACAAATGAGTGTCTTTTATTTCGTTAGTCATTTTGGTAGCATACTTTGACAGCTGTCAAATAATCGCTATATATAGATATACATAAATGTTGATTTTGTTTTGCCCCGTACGCGTTTATTTTGGCAAATAAAATTATTCTACTAACGCAAAAACTTTCTCGGGAGTGCGGACTACAATTCACCAAATTTTCATCGCAATCGGATGAATGTTACAGGAGCTTACTCGTGACAAACAAATAAACAAACAAACATTCTTCCATTTTTATATACAAGATTTGCTGGAAAAAAAAATCTGACGTCTTTGGGAATAAAAGTCATTTGATTCAATTCCATTTTTATTTCTCGTATCGTGTCTTAATTAATCGACTATGATACATATATAAACAATGAGAATGTCTCTTGGGTAATTTTCGTCGAGATTGTATACAACGTATATTTTCGGTACATGTGTAGCGTGCGGTACTGTATGTTTAGGCGTTCGACAGCCATGCATTTATAAATCGGTCAAGGTTAAATCGCGAAGCTTTGCTTCATTCGCCAATGGAGGTTTTGCGACGAGAGTGTGTAGTGGTACGTAAAGAGAACATGTCCATTAGTGACTTCGATCGAGTTCGCTTGAGACTGTGTCGAGACAGTCCACCTGCGCTTATTATATTTTATATTTATTAGTTCATTATATTTATATTATTGTATATATCATATATAATAATATATAATATTACAATATTCTAATATTATATATTATTATTATTATTATTAATATTATATATTATTATATAATAATATATAATATTGATCTTATTATTATATTATCATATGTATTATAATATAATATTGCAATATTATTGTATTATATTTTATATTATTATTAAATATAAATAGAAAAGGTCGTAAAGGGCGAGAAACGGGAGTCTTTGTAACCTTAAGAGGAACCAATAAAGCATTACAATACAATATTTTATATTATTATAATATTATATATATTATATATAATATATTATATATATAATATTATTATAGTATGATAATAATAATATTATATACTATTATATATATATATATATATATATATATATATATAATAATATCAAATATAATACTGTAACAATATATATTATTATATATATTATTATATAATATATAATAATATATATTGTTACAGTATTATATTTGATATTATTATAATATTATATATATATACCTATATATACAATAGTTTAATAATAATATAATAATACATATATATATTAATATTATATATATTATATATGATATACTAATATATTATATATAATATTAATATATATATATATGTGTATTGTGTGTATTGCGTACAATATATATGTATATATACACACACAATATATATTATACATATTTGTGTAATGCATAAAGTATAAACCGATAACGTAACCGAGACGTGTATCGACGACAAAGCCGTTTGGAAGTAAAGCTTGGACTATGTTTGTGGCGTTAACACGATCCATCCGGAGTTAACCCATTTCCGGTGGAAACGCTTGGAACGATCGACTGCACCCCCCGATAGTTTTCTCTCTCTCTGTCTCGCGTATTCTAATACCCTCCCCTGATAAACCCCTTCTCTCTCTCTCTCTCTCTCTCTCTTTTCCTTGTTCGCGCTCTTGACCCGCAGTACCGAACAGGTCGCAAACACGCGAATCCACCCCGAGCTTTTCGTGATATTTTGTTTTTCTTTCTTTCTCCATTCTTCGCTCGCGTTTTCGTACACGGTAATCTCGCGACGTTGTAGATTTATTCGATATGAAAGTTAATTTGATTTGGGAAGTGGGACAGGAGAAAAGAGCACGGGGAATTGCGGAATGTTTATTCAATCGATGGAAATTTATTCAAACGGTCGGGAAGTTATTTATTTTAATTATTGTATCGTTTTGTTTATAAAAATTGAGAACGTTTTCAAATTTGGATTTTTTTTTTTCATCGCTATTTCGTAATTTTCTTTTTTTTTTTTTTTGTAATTAGTATAACGCGATGCATCGATGACTTTCATTAGCTCTCGTGCACTTGAGCTTGGCACATACGAGGTTCGTTTTCATCGAAGTTTGCTCCTCGTTCATTAGTAGAATGGGGTTTGGTCGATCATCGTGAAAATACTACGGTTGATTTATCGGTTCGACTACTGTACGTACAACGAGAGATATATTACTATTACAATGAATGAGCTTGCCTCGCAAGGTTGGCTATGGAGTAAGCCAAGAGCATTCGGGAATGCGTCAAACCGTTTTGAATAGAAATTTTTTCCTTCGTAGATGAGTACACGGTATTTTAATTCCCCCGTATAACACGGATATCGCATTTTTAATCTCGTTTGGTTGAAATTTATCCGGGGAAAACCTCGGAAAAGTGAATTATCACGTTTGTTTACTTTTCAACGGACAATTTGTAACAGGACGGAATTCAAAATGTCTAATTCGCATTGTACGAGAAATTTTCGGAAGATTGTCAAATGTTTATAATCCACATTGATAATTTACGTTCGAGATTTGGACTAAAGTAAGGTATGAATTTTTTTACCGAAATGACTTCATAGAGATTTTATGCAATGGAAAAATTTCCCTATAATAAGAATATGTATCACATTTGCAATTTATCCGGGGAAAACCTCGAAAAAGTGAATTATCACGTTTGTTCACTTTTCAACGGACAATTTGTAACAGGACGGAATTCAAAATGTGAGATTCGTGTTGTACGAGAAATTTCGGGAGATTGTCAAATGTTTATAATCCACATTGATAATTTACGTTGGAGATTTGGACTAAAGTAAGGTATGAATTTTTTTACCGAAATGACTTCATAGAGATTTTATGCAATGGAAAAATTTCCCTATAATAAGAATATCACATTTGCAATTTTTCCGGGGAAAACCTCGAAAAAGTGAATTATCACGTTTGTTCACTTTTCAACGGACAATTTGTAACAGGACGGAATTCAAAATGTGGAATTCGTGTTGTACGAGAAATTTCGGAAGATTGTCAAATGTTTATAATCCATATTGATAATTTAAGTTCGAGATTTGGACTAAAGTAAGGTATGAAATTTTTTTACCGGAAAGACTTCATAGAGATTTTATGTAATGGAAAAATTTCCCTCTAATAAGAATATCACATGATTGCGCTCGATTCATCACAATTTGTGAGATAGAATTTTCAAAAAACGTGATAATGCACTTTTCCAGGCTTATCTACCAGCGAATCTACATAAAAGTAATAAAATTAAAATTAAAAATTCTACATAGATTTTTTAATTACATTAACATTGCACGTACATCTTCTGAAACCACCATGAAAAAAAAAAGAAAAAAAAATGTCTCTAAACTCGTCCAACACTCTCGACGATCTGCACGTTAGACGATCAATAAAATTGTAACCCTCTGACCCGTATGTAAGCAAAGCTCAAAGTAAACTCTGAAAGAAAATAACATACACGTTCCATGATACTAAAATTACACTTGAACGAACGTTTTTGCCATTCGTATTTGTGTCGTTACACGAAGCTCATAAATTACACCGATGACACGAAACTCTCGGAACGATACGACTCGTCGCGAATCGATACGAAATCGATTACGGTACAATGTAAACGTAGGTGCAGAAGGTATATAAAAAAAATAACGAGACTCAGGCACGGTAATTATGATCGATTACAATTGTCGTGACATGCTGACTCGTCGCGTAGGCCAAAGGGCTATGCTGTAACAGAGTGCACAGTTCATTACATTCATTATCACTCGGACTATATTTCGTTCAAAAATTATTTTATATCTCTTCCTACGTCAAATCGAAGCCCATTTCCGGTTTGCGAAAATAAAAAATCGACGATTCGATTGTTCTATCGTGATTCGATTAATCGAAACGAACTTCCGGTCATTACGTTCATTATCACTCGGACTATATCTCGTTCAAAAATTATTTTATATCTCTTCCTACGTCAAATCGAAGCCCATTTCCGGTTTGCGAAAATAAAAAATCGACGATTCGATTGTTCTATCGTGATTCGATTAATCGAAACGAACTTCCGGTCATTACGTTCATTATCACTCGGACTATATCTCGTTCAAAAATGATTTTATATCTCTTCCTACGTCAAATCGAAGCCCATTTCCGGTTTGCGAAAATAAAAAATCGACGTTTCGATTGTTTTATCGTGATTCGATTAATCGAAACGAACTTCCGGTCATTACGTTCATTATCACTCGGACTATATCTCGTTCAAAAATTATTTTATATCTCTTCCTACGTCAAAGCGAAGCCCATTTCCGGTTTGCGAAAATATAAAATCGACGAATCGATGTTCCTATCGTGATTCGATTAATCGAAACGAATTCCCAGACGTTGGAAGGAACGAAACAATTAATTCGTTGTTTAATCGGACGTTCTATATTTTCTTTTCCTTCGGGAAACAAGAAAAGCACGATCGGGGGGGTTGCACTTCGTAACAGAAAACGAGCTCGATCGAATTTTGAGCACCCCTGATCCGGGAAACGGTGAGAGTAGTCACGCTCGGCCATGCTCACAATTGGCATTGTTTGCTCGGTAAATCTCCCGTTATGGGCTCTGCGTGACTACTCTCTCGTTGCTTCCCACTCCAGGGGTTCTCAACCGTGTCGCAAACGAATTATCCAACCTTCAACCTTGATCCTTATTTTTAACGAATCAGCGCGATGCTTTTAGCTAATTAATTCGATTACGAGAATTAAGATTTAAATAAAAATAATTAATAAATTTTCCCCGGACGATAATTCATTAATTAATCGCTAATTGATATGACATTTCAATTAGACCGATTGCAATTTTCAAACTGACTCGTCATCCTACATGATTCCCGATAAACTCCTACGCGTTCCCAAAATTCACTGTCGTATCAACAGTGGCACAAACTCGAAGTCCTTTCGCATTGATAAATTAACCCCGCTCGGGGTTATCAGGCGGGACAGCCGCGTATCTTTGTCTCGACGGCGATTGTTTCCTTCGATTATCGTTCGAGTCCATGACGAATTGCCGAATGACTTTGTGTGTTGCACAGTCACAATATTCTTCATCGTGACCAAACGGACAATGTAAGTCTCTCGTCCTTGTATCGGGTATGAATATTGAATTGAATTCGAAGCGGAGACTCGGGTGGTACGGCTTTCTTCGACCAACGGAGCCGAGACTTCCGATTGCACTGTCTCAGCAGCTGTTATCAATTCAAATGAAAAAACGATTCATCGCCATTGAATAAATTATTAAAATAATAATAATAATAAGAAAATTATTATTATTATTGTTCTTTTTATTAATTTATTAATTTGAATTATTTATTATATTTATAGCGATAACAAATGTTATCGCTATACAAAAAGAATATATAAATTTTAAACAATTCTTTAAACAATTTGCAATTCAATAATAATGATAATAAAAGGATTTTATAATAATTAATAAATAGATTATTATTATTATTATTATTAAATAGATTATTATTATTATTATTATTATTATTATTTGACGATAAGTTGCTCATAGAAAGTGTCGAGTTCTCGCCTCGTCCCTTGTTAAAGGAGTGGCTAAGCTTGTCGAAACTTTTTCTCGTTCGTTACAACACTTCGCTTTATTTTTTATACCTTGTGCTGTAACGTAGTACGAGCTGAAGGAAGTAAATTGTTGGAGAAAATAAAACAAAAAGTGTCGAAGAGAGAGAGGTACGAGGAACTTTCCGAGGTCCCATAGGCATCTTCGGAATATTTAAGTCGGCGTTTATGCTAAGTCATGAAACGCAAAACCGTCCCTCCCTCTCTCACTCTGTCTGTCTGTCTCTCTCTCTCTTTCTCTCTCTCTTTCCCTCGACGCTTTCCCTCTTGACACTTTCGCGGTCAAGGGTCTAATTAGCGTCGGTAAATAGTAACCAGCTGACTCCCAGGATAAACTGCAAATCGCATTGCAACGCCGAAAGTTAGGTCGAGTCACGTACAACTAAGCATACACAAACGGTGAAACTCTTCGGTCCGGGCGTTTTGGGAGAGTGGTAAATCTCGTGGGTTTTGCGAGTATTTTGATTTATAATTAGAGTCACTCGTCGCTCGAAGAGAGATACAGAAAGGAGGGAGAGGAGAGAGAGAGAGAGAGAGAGAACTCTCATTTCGGTCCGTTTCGTGAGAGTCATTTGAATTTCCCTTCATATCAAGTAAAACTTGCAACTACTTGCAACTTTTCATTTTCTCTTACGAGGAAAATAAAATTCTTAATTTATCCTCACTAATTACAATCTTTGCCAATTCGTAATTAAATATTTCTGAGACATTGATTTTATTCTATTTTATTACAATTTTTATATGAAATATTATTATTATTATTGTCATTATCGTTATTTCCACGAATAAAAAATGTCGCATGGATATCGCGTTCGTGAACCAGCATTAAAGTTCGTAAGACGCTTACATCAGGTCTCGTGGACTCAGGCTCGTATCCAACTTTTCCGCAAGGGCTTATCCGGACTTCCGCCAATACGTATGTATACACACATATGTCTATGTATATGCGCGTAGTTACGTACGTATGCACGTAGCGATAGGCTCGTGTATGTGAACTCAGTGTGTGTGTGTGTGTATATATATATATATATACAACGCGTTATAGCGAACCGCGGGACAATCGATACGCCGCGTGCACCGGGTCAAGACCGAGAGACGCCAAAAGACATATACGTATACGTGAACTATTTTCCCGTCGTGCCATACACACACACATATATGTATATCTTCGAGCGTAGAGCTAAGAATCTATTCATTCGATCCACAAATCGTACGTTTCATCTGGCACCAAGAAAAAGAGAGAGAGAGCGACTGAAATGGACTTGAAAATAAAAAAGAATTATCACTACTGGCGCCTTTCCTATGACAATTTTTTCTCGACAATGGCTTTCGATATTTATAAACTTTAGGATTGATTTGTTAAAATAAACATTCTTATCTTGTTTATATATTTTTTGTTAGTTTATCGCTTCAGAAATAACAGATACAAACGGTTTTCTCGATTAGACGATCTTCCGCGCCCTCTCGCGGCTATGGAATGTACGAAAGTACCTAATTACCTACCGCATGGTGATTTTCCGTTCGTAGTTTCGTGTGCGTTAATTGCTATGCGTCGCGGGACGTTATAACTCGGGCGTAATACCCATGACCTTGGTCACGGAATGTTTACGACATCGTATACATACCTACGCTTTTCCAAGCGGTCCGCCTCGTTGGTATCGTACGTGCATTATACATATAATAAAGAGCGACCTAATGCACCCACCGTTTTACTCACCGGTCCGTCGATGCGAGTAACGCAACAAAAAACATCCTATCTCTCGTCCTTCGTACTTCGCACGTTCGCGCGATGGAATGTGTCGTAGATTTCTGAAAAAAAAAAAAAAAAAAATTCAAACAAATACGCTCGACCGAGTTCCATGATTTCTACGACCGTGCTATTATAAAATTTCCATAACATTAATTATATCGATTTAAATCAAACGTCGAGTACGAACGATCGAACAACTTCGATTTCTCTTTTTTCTTTTTTATCAACCACAAAATAATTAACATTGATATATAAAAATGAAAAAATATTATTTAGACTTACGTTACAATGAAAATTAAATGAAAAATTGTATTATCGTTAAATCAACGCTATCGATAAATCAATGATAATATTTATTGAAAAATTCATGATTATTTTGTTGACATCGTCATGATTTCTACGACTGTGCTGTTATAAAATTTCTATATCATTAATTATATCGATTTAAATCAAACATCGAGCGCGAACGATCGAACTACTTCGATTTCTCTTTTTTCTTTTTTATCAACCACAAAATAATTAACATTGACATATAAAAATGAAAAAATATTATTTAGACTTGCGTTACAATTAAAATAAAATGAAAGATTGTATTATCGTTAAATCAACGTCATCGATAAATTAAAAAAATCCATTGCTGCCGGCGGGAATCGAACCCCAGTCCCCTGCGTGTGAGTCGGGAACGCTACCCCCTACACCAACACCTCTCTCTAGTCATTGATAAATTAATAATATCATTTTTATTGCAAAATTCATGATTATTTTGTTGACATCGTTATGATTTCTACGACTGTGCTATTATAAAATTTCTATAACATATAATTATATCGATTTAAATCAAACGTCGAGTACGAACGATCGAACAACTTCGATTTTCTCTTTTCTTTTTTGTCGACCAGAAAATAATTAACATTGATATATAAAAATGAAAAAATATTATTTATCCTTACGTTACAATTAAAATAAAACGAAAAATTGTATTATCGTTAAATCAACGTTATCGATAAATCAATAATAACATTTATTGAAAAATTCACGATTATTTTGTTGACATCGTCATGATTTCTACGACTGTGCTGTTATAAAATTTCTATATCATTAATTATATCGATTTAAATCAAACATCGAGCGCGAACGATCGAACAACTTCGATTTCTCTTTTTTCTTTTTTATCAACCACAAAATAATTAACATTGATATATAAAAATGAAAAAATATTATTTAGACTTACGTTACAATTAAAATAAAATGAAAAATTATATTATTGTTAAATCAACGTCATCGATAAATCAATAATAACATTTATACAAAAATTCATAATTATTTCGTTGACATCGTCGTGAACATTTTGTCAGAATTCTTCTCCTTTTTCGTATTACGCATATTCGGTTTCCTATAATTCTTCTCGTACGTTGATTCTTAGTAATAAGAACGGAAATGATATCGCTCTAATAAGTGTCTTCTCGTACGAGCCGTCGTAACACGAGACACTAAATGTATACCGATCCTTGTACGAGCGTTTATATAAATGCATTTATCGATGCAGTTGCAATCTCCTCGTTCTCGTTATCGCAACGAGGAATGATAATGCAGTTGTATCGCTCGGCTCGTAATCGACACGCGCCTTTTGATCCGACATTCAAAACAAAATGTAGCAATTAACTCGATAGACATTTATCAATGAGTATCACTTAACCCGCAATAAAATTCGATAACGACAACAATTACCCGACACTCTGATTCGAAATACTTTGTAAATATCTGCAGTGAATTGCAAATATTTGTGTCTCTTGAGTAAAGCTCGAGTGGAAGAAATATTTTAGAGTGGTGTACGAGTAAAGTGGGTAGAGAAGGGAGGGGTGGGGGGGGGGGGTGAAGGGTTTATTCAAATTCTCGAGCTTATCGCTTATCGCCCGTCAAAAATCGATCTCTATTAAACCTCGAGGTACACACTTCCCCCACTCCTTCCTGTGACGTTCTTCAACTTTCTCTCTCCCTCTCTCTCTCTCCCTCTCTCTCTCTCTCTCTCTCTCTCTCTCTCTCTCTCTCTTACACATATGTATATATACGTATTTTCAAGATTCTCTGACGTCAGCCGTATGTGCTTCGCCAGACTAGAAATTCGCGTCACGATCCGCTACCGTTCAGGCTCGCGCCGATATAACGTATAAATATCTTCGCGCACATCGGACCTACCTCTACGTCTTTGACTCGACAACAATATCCTTTCACTGCGGAAGAGACGAGATTTTTCTTTTTTTAAATAAAATTTGCTTTCGATTATTTTTATTTAAGAAGATAGAAATATTTGATTTGTTTCTTTTGCATTTGTTAAATTTACAGGTAAAAATTGAAATTATGCATGGAACGACGATTTTTAATCACTGACATTTGCGAGCATGCGCATTCGATATTTTGCGTCGACGAGTGACACAAGTCGAAGGACGATGGTTCAACGCTCCCGGGCTCGATAGATTACGAAACCAGGGATGCCTCTAGGACTTTTCAATTACGCATCTTTCTCCCCCCCCCCCCCCCCCCCCCCCGCCCTCTGCCTATCTGTATTTTGCACTATGGCCAATACCGATCTCACAACATCCGTGGAAAGGAACGTCGAGTCTTCATGGACGAACGAGCCGAGATACATGGCTAACCGCAGGGAAAGAGAAGTGCTCGAGCATACACGGCTACACCGTCATTCACGTCGTCGTCGTTGTCGTCGTCGTTGACGTTCGATCGTGACGTACCCCGTGTTTCTGTCTTCCTAAGCTGCCAATCACTCGACTTTTATATGCGCGTTACGGTCTACGTAACGGCGTATAGTTTCATCGACGAGTTCGATATGTCGACGCGCTCGACCTCCTCTACCGTGCAGGTGCACGTGTCTCGGCTCAACTTGGATCTACATAATATTCCTGTATATAGATAGTTAATATAACAATAAAATTAATAATCAATTGTTTGTTCAATTATTCAAAATTATATTAAATAATGCGAAACAATATTAAAAAAATATGTTGAAATATTATTAATAAATTGTTGGAAAGATAATAATAATTAGGAAAAGATTTAGCCAACTTAATATATTTATATAATTATAAAATTAATAAATATTATTTATTCGATTATTCAAGAGTATAGTGAAGAAATGCATGGAAATATTATTTATCATATTATTCAACAATATATAAAAAAATATATTCGAACATGATTGAATAAATCGTTAAAAATAAAAAATAAAGTTTAAATACAATTTAAAAAGTAATAATAATAATAATTTTTAAAAAACGCAGTTTTTTTTTGCAACTTAGTATATTTGTATATTAAATTTATAAGATAACTATATATATATCTATAAAAATAAAATTGAAAAATCCCTGGAATTCTCAATCCCAAAAATCCACTCGACGTCCGACCATCGTTCCACTCGAAAGACACGAGCCTTGTCCCTCTCGAAGCTAAAATAAAAATATATATCAAACGAGACCCGGAGTGATGCGAATTTGAAAATCACGTCGTGAATTTCATCCGCGGGTCACCGCAGCAGAACAGACAGTTGCATAAGCTTATTTCCAGACGAATTGTTCTCCGTGGCGCGTCGGGCGCGATAAATTACAACGTAGGAGTTACAATGCGAGGAGGAGGAGACTTTAGGAGTCGTTACAGCGCATACTTCGAGTCGAGGGACAAGAGAGGACTATCAGCGCGGGAATTGTGCCAGTGGTAACGTCGAGTACCGAGGCCAATCTGTTTCGATCTCGTACTCGATGATTTTTCTATTTTCTTTTTTTTTTCAATTCAATTTTTTATTTTTTTTGTCCACTCGATCATCCCCGTCCATTAATAATTCGCCGTTTATTCTCACCTCGTGGCGCGAAAAATCGCTGCTAAAAATCGAAAAAATTTTACTCTCGTCGCTCGACCTATTATCGTGGAATTGGAATAAGAGTCACGCGACGAGTCGTTAATAATTATAGAGCGGTCTAACCCTCGCGCAGGACAAGCATTATGTCGTGACAGTCGCGGACTCGCAAGCTCTTTCCTGTTAGTCATCCAATTGTCGTCCGATGATTCATTGATTCGCGTTGCTCCTCGTTATTTTCGTTAACGGCGCGCTACGCGGGGCACTATATATATATAAACGCGGGACACTTATATATATATATAAATATACGTTTTCTTATCAGAAAAATCCGAACTGTCATCGAGTTACAACGAATTCGATATTACGATGAGAAAAATTAATTAAAAGAATCAAAGTAAAAAAAAAATTATATAAATGTCGGTCACGTTTTTTTATTTTGGGGCGTTGCCAACTTCTTTGATATTTCATATCGACGTTATCTGGTAAAAGAGACGAGAGAGACGGGTGTGTTGACGACTAAACGTAACGCTCGATTTATGTCCCGTTTTTCATCCGTGTCCTCCGGTGTCGAGCCGGTCCTGAATTGAAATGGAACGAAAGGGCTCGAGGATATACAAAACCTTTTGGTAAAGCAATGTTACCTCGGGGTAGGAATACATATATAGGGTGAGTTTGATAAGATGTTTCAAAGTTTATTTTAAGGTAGATGGGATCATTACAAACAAAAGTTGCAAATATACATTATGGATATTTTTAATAGTTTACGAGATATCAATATTTAAAGATGGTCCAATCAGAGCGCGCCGAAAAGCGTTGGAACCGCCTACTCTCGCCCTAACCGTAGAAATAGGACAGTGTAGGGCGTTATATTTGGGGTTGCAAAATTCAGAGCAGTCAATTTTATTTATTATATTATTACGCGGTCATTTTGATTTCTCAGGCATTGGCTGCTAGAGAGGGGAGTGGGCGGCTTCAACGCTTCTTAGCGCGCTCTGATTGGGCCAACTTAAAAAATGTATATCTCGTAAACTATTAAAAATATCCCTAATGTATATTTGCAAATTTTGTTTGTAACGATCTCATCTACCTTAAAATAAAGTTTCAGAGTGGTTATGAAACTCACCCTGTATATCGCGTATATATTGCTACGTTTTACCTACATGGTTATGCATGATCTATTATGGTCTCGTATTTTCTTACATTGCTTTTTCGCTGCTGCGATTGATCTTCCACACTCGCTCTCGGAATTTCAATCGAAATTTTATTCTACGTTGCGACCTTTCAAGTGATTCGCTTCGAGAATCGATAAATCAATTTTCAAATCTTTTAATTAAAGGAAACAAAACAAATGAATCTTTATCGTCGAAAAAAATGGAGGATCCTTTCCTTGACAATTATCAATAATAAATTATAAATTATAAATAAATTAATGAAAGAAAATTAATTTTTATCCTCGAAAGGAAAATAACGTCGACATTTTTCTTCAATTTATTTTCAAAAATTAATTATGAATTAACTTTTTGCATGCGATTCGTACAATTTCTTTTATAACAACTCTGCTCCATCCCATCCGGAAAAAAATGAAAATTATATCTGTCGTGTGTGTACGTATATAAAAAAAACTAAATAGATGTATACATATATTTTTTTATATTCGTATGCGTCGCACGTTATTTCGTATTATTTTCCGGCCGTTTCCGATGCGGCAAAATGCACCGGGCACCTCGCGCTCTACGCGTTTTTATCTATACCTAGTTACGACCTATTGCAACTGTACGGAGATTAACGCAAACCTCGTGCGAGACTCATCGTCCGCATTGCGCAAAAAGCACGTCGACGGCTGAGTTTCCCTAACGAATGCACACATCTCTGTTCATAACGAATTTCTTCCATTAAAATAAATAAATCGTTTAAAAAATCGCTCTCCGATATTTCTCAACGACTTATAAATATCTCAACTTTTGCCTTTTTCCACCTCGACTCATTGACTTTTAAAAACACACGTTATTTCTTTTATCTTATTCGAAAAATCAACATATCACCGAAGTGGCGAGATAAAAACAAATTTCAAAATTATCGCTCGTAATTAAATTTGCGATTTTTCACTCGTAAAATCGTCGCGAACATACCTTTACAACAATAGTAGATAATTTATGAAAATTTATCGCTCCTCATAGTTACATTTCCCTGCTAAAAGAGAAAAGAAAAACTGTGTCATCGACGATTGGGTCGCTCGACGTTGTGACTTCGGTCGCGTTATGGGTCGTTAAAAAAAATACATACGCATTGGCCAAGATAACAAAACATATGTCACTGTAACGACGTTATAACAGAGGCTAAGGAAGACTGAGAGAGAGGAAAATAAAATAAAAGAATGAAAGAAAATGGAAAAAAAAAAGTTGGCGCGATACAGCACAAAGGCGGTAAAAGAGGAAAATTCTTCCGTTACTGTATGAGGAATCCGGCAGGTATTGTGAAGGATAGAACCCACGAGTGGTTTACGTCCGTCGTCTAACCGGAAGTCGATAAATGCGTCGAGTCAGAACGTGACGAGCGTATTTGAGAACGCGTCGAAGACACACGTGGGTGCGAACGAAGTCGGTGTTAAGGCGAGCAATACAGTGGAATCTCGATCTCGTCGATAATCAATCTCTCTCGTAATTATTCGCTAATCGAATTTCATAAATCGATCGAAAACAATTATACGAAAAATCGATTCAAATATTTTCATCGACAATTTTGTCAACCATTTATTAACAGTCTTTTTCTACTTTTCCTTTCGTTCTTTTCATTACAGAAATAAATATTTATTATTTTTGATTTAATTCGAAGTTTTTTTTTTCTCTTGTATTTCGTAATTTCGAGGGGGGAATTCGTATGCAATCCGAGGTGAACACACGTGGGTTGCAACGTTCGAACGATTCGCCCCTCGATTATATTAACCTTCCCTAGACACACGATAATTTGTACACCTCCCTTGATACACCTGGGTCTCTGCTGTTCCACTGTTTTTTTTATCTTACTTACATTTGTTTAAAAAATCTGGAAAAAAATCAGGAGAGTAGTTACGTATGTATAGAAAGAGAGTATGCATTGGGCGATGGATAAAAATGAATTTTTATTATTGTTATTTAATGGAGACCAATGGAAAATGCGAGAAATGCACAAACTCGTTTAAAAAATCGTATCTTTTTATTAAATAAATTTAAGACAATAATATTACACAGTATGTTTCTTGATATGTGATAGATGAAGAAACAAAATATACAACGTTATGAAATTTTCAAAAAAGTATAATTATTCCAATAATTGAAAACGTGCAATTTTTCGAGTAGAAACTGGGAGGTTTTGGTTCGAAACTTGTGGTAGGTAATGAAAATTTCAAACATTTTTATATTCCTTATTATTACTCTAACTTATTCTTATCAAAATATAAAAATAAAGAAAGTAATGTTTTTCGGTCTTCCCGGTTGACGTGATATTAATTCGACGCGTCTGGAGAAAGAACATATCTCTTCATTATTCAAGTCTGTCTTCCTCAGTTTCTGATTCGCTTTCAGAAATAATATAGCCTTCTTCATCTTCGTAGCAAGTCGAGAAGGGCCCAAGCCCTT
This sequence comes from Netelia melanura, assembly GCA_964007305.1. Classification (NCBI taxonomy): domain Eukaryota; kingdom Metazoa; phylum Arthropoda; class Insecta; order Hymenoptera; family Ichneumonidae; genus Netelia; species Netelia melanura. The sequence goes on along the minus strand of OZ023254.1, from coordinate 6,020,614 downwards.
CTTACAACATTTGTTGTCTCACTATCTCTGTTCCATCCATGCTTCCCCCAATTTTACAATTCGAAAGAAAATATTTATAACAATTTTCTTTACATATCTAATTTATATACCGGGTGGCCCACGTAAATCTTAACAGCTGAATATTTCGGAAACTATTTGTCCAATTAAAAAGTTGTTTACGACAAAGTTTTATGCTTTCGAGGGGCCGTTCTAACTATACAAATATGAAGTTACTCCCTGCCCCCCTTTATGGGGGGCGGGGGGTAACTTTACAATTTCAAACGGGACCCCCTATAAAATGTTAGATGGTTGGATTCTACGGGAAAAAACAAATAAATTTTATTTGAAACATTTTGTTGTCAGATGTGATTTTTTGTCAGATAGGGGGTCCCGTTTGAAATTGTAAAGTTACCCCCTGCCCCCCATAAAGGGGGGCAGGAAGTAACTTCATATTTTTGTAGGTAGAAAGGCCCCTCGAAAGCATAAAACTTCCTCATGAACAACTTTTTGATTGGACAAATAGTTTCCGAAATATTCAGCTGTTAAGAGTTATGTGGGCCACCCTGTATAAAGCGTCTACTTACTTTTGGAATTCGGAATAATGCACTTTAAAGCAAAAAATACTTTTCACACTTTTATACTTTCGTAGACACACATGGGTCTCTCGTGTTCACTGGAGATTTTAAGGGCTCGGCAACTCAGCACAAACTAAGGGTCGAAATCGTCGTTTTTGGAAATGGGTTGAGAAATAATTATAACTCAGGTAGATGTTCAATTAACTATTTAACTTTATTATTAACACATGGGTCTCCTGTGTTCACTGGAGATTTTAAGGGCTCGGCAACTCAGCACAAACTAAGGGTCGAAATCGTCGTTTTTGGAAATGGGTTGAAAAATAATTACAACTCAGGTAGATGTTCAATTAACTATTTAACTTTATTATTAACGTGAGGAAAGGTCCATCTACTCTTGACAAAGATCAAGTGCGACAAGTCGCTAAGCTAGAAAAGAAATTATGAACCCTTTATCTCTCTGTACGTATTTGCCGACTATCGAATCTCCGGTCAATATTTATGTCTAAACGGGTTCGTGTGTCGATTTGTTTTTGTACTCTAATCTATGTATACGTAAATATATTTCTTACTCTAAATAAGTATTATATATCCAATAGTCGTTTTACTAAACAACGATTGTATGTAAAAAATTGTATGTGAAAGGGAGATCTAGGTACTCCTAGGTCTCCCTCCCACATACAATTTCTTTGGCTAAGGGTTGGAACCCGAAATATGTATTAACCCCTGATGATAGGGATTTATAGAAACGAGCTGGACACCCCAGAACCACGTGCGTCTATGTTGGGTTGAAGTAGATACTATCTCTGTCTTTGTCTCTCTTATTCTCCCCCACCCCTCTCGTCCTTTCACCCTTCCTTATCCTCTGGCTAGAAACCTTAGCTACTACAACAATTCACGAGTGTACATGTTATCGACAAATAGATATTGTTATTGTTACGTCGATTGGCAGGAATTTATTCTCGTCGTCGTAGTGGAACAAAAATGGAGCCACGTGTCATGGTTTTCATGAAACGAAACGACACCTTCGAGTTACGGGTTATTCATCGAGTTTGAATTATAGAAATTCCAGGCGAGCATAAAAAATTGATGAGAGAATTGGTGGATTCGTCTCTGTTTCTTCTCTCTTTTTTTTTTTTCTTCTTTTTGACGTTGGTTTGAGGAGTCGTCGTATCAGTCAAGAAGGGCCTCGAGTTGGAAACGGTCGAGTGTCGACGAATTATTTTCGGACGAAAAAGAATGTTCCGCCACGTGTGTCGCGTTGGATCGAGGCTCGAGCAAACTTTCAATTATGCCACGCGGTGTCATCTTCGACATATGTTTTTTATTGTTTTCTAGGGAACGCCTCGTAACCTCCCTTATCTGTCTATTTGTCTCTCTCTCTCTCTATCACTCATTCTCACACTGGGCACGTGCACTTGTTCAAATGTTTATCAAGCCCTTCGCGTATTTATAACGCGTACGCGTACGTATAGGGAGGTGTCTTTATCTCGTTGACATCTATCGCGTGTAGTTTCTATCAATTGAACTGAATTGCATAGAGGTGAGAGTATCGTGAGGGACTTCATATAATAGGTATTACGCGGCGAATGACTCGGTCGAAGGGAAGGAGAGAGAGAAAGAGACAATCGTAAATCGGATAGCTGAGAGGATTGAGACAATTGATCCAATGATTTGATACGGTATTTACGTAGTTATCATTGTTTTTTTCTTTATCGTTGAACGAATTATACATCAAGACGTATTTGTGACTCGAATAAATAATTATCCGAAAAAAAAAATTAACGAAATAATTATTCAATTTAATGAATTGTTCGATTCGATTCAGTTATCAATAATTTTACGATGTGATATATTATGTTTAAGGATTGATGAATAATTATATTTTAAATATTGGAGGATAAAATTAAAAAAAAAAAGAATACGAAATAATGAATTCGATCAATTATCGAATTGAATTTATTGATTAATATAATGTTACCTCTATTTACGGATTTACGAATAGTTATTGAGGAAAAGAGCGATCAAAGTGACAAATAATTACAGGAAATTATTCGACCATTCAATTACATTAAGTGATAATTATTATTCCAATAATCGATCACGATCCC